>JAECUM010002682.1:0-145696 GCA_016617855.1 Megalonaias nervosa | reverse complement strand
AGTGATGTAGAGCCACAGAGTGTATATAAGGATGAAGAGTTGAACAATTAATTCATTACTATTTCCTATGCTCTTGTTTTAATATCAGTCTGCAGATGTATTTAATATTGTGTTTATATATAAGTCAAGAGGGATTATTTGTTTGGAATATGTATTGGAACTATATGTTCTCACTGACTTTGGACTAAAATATTTTTTGGAGATTACAGTGAATTCATTAAAAGGAGTTTTGGACAATGTCATTACGATACACCAAGACTGTTGGCACTTTAACATATTCAAGAATGCTGGTAGATCAGCACATTCAAGGCATGGAATTAATTTGAAACACTCTAATCTTTTGGATTTGTGATAGAACATTTTAGGATTATCTTTTATTATATTCATAATACTGTAAGTTCCTCTTAAATTTTCATTTTATAACTTAGAGAATTAAATTATTTATTAAGTTTTACAAGACTTGTTGGTTTTGCTTCTTTCTGTTACTTAATTTAAGACCATAGAGTCAAAACATCATTCTTTCAAATTGTGTTAAATCATTAAAAGTTTGAAGAATACTTTATTAAATTTTCCTGCAATTTACTGGATTCAGAACTGACATGCAACAGATTACTTATATCCAGTATGGTACCAATTAGAAGCCAAGGAGAAATACTGGAGTCTAGGAAACATTGGGTGCACTGAACATTCATTCTCTTCTTAAAGAGGAACAAAAGGGAATCATATTCCAGAGCAATAAATGGATAGTAAATCTTACCTTAAGCAAAAATACAATCAAGTACTATCAAAGCAAGTAATAAAATAGAATGCAGAGCTACCATACAAGAGGAATTACTTATTCTGGCTAAGGGAAGGGGAAGAACAGAGAAGAGCACTGCTATAGATGAACACAACATAATAAGGTCCCCTAAATTATCAAGACAGCTAAAATGACAATTGAATAATGAAAGGATAATCACTGAATTATAACAGAAAATTAGAACAATTTGCTAAAAATATTTTTAAACATGTGAACAAAGGCAATTTTCTGACACCAAATTGAACACAGCAAAAAAGAGTGATCTGAGGAAAAGATTATCCTGCATGAGCCAGCAACATGGTAGTCAGACCGATTCTGAGTTCTCTCATTCGAGATTTCCAGAATGTTCCACATCATGGAAGGTTGGAATTACAAACTCAAACAAGGGGTCTTAGCATCCCAGACTGTAAATAAGGCAAGGCAATAGTGACAGATAATATATTACTGTACTTTCAAATCTTCACCCAACATCATAAACCAGATTTATCCAGAAAAGTATGTACCCTCCTTCCTTAAGAGAGAGAAGAAAGCTCCACAATATGTGTCATTTGTAGTATTGTTATTGGCCAATGCCTACAATACTTAAATATACTACTAACAATATTAAATATTTATTATACAAACTATAATCAAGGAAACCATCAAAACTTCGAATTTTCAAATGCTAGGCTCTACCTTAATTAGTAAAAATCTTTTATCAACTCCAGCATATCAATGTGGAACAATGTTTCCAAAATAATACTCAACTTTCAACCATTAAGACTTTAAATGTTTCAACCATATTATAATTTCAAGTTTCAACCATGTCAGAATTTAATTGTGTCCTAACAAATTAAGTCCAATGCCAAACAATTATCCATTTTACAAACATAAATAAGAAACAAAAGTTGCCCATTAAATAATGACATAATTGTAACAATAACCTAATTCAGTCACCTTTGTATGCTTCTATCCACATATCTCAGTGGAACTGCTTCTTCATGGATACATATTTTCAGTGGATCTGCTTCTTCATAGATACATATCTCAGTGGATCTGCTTCTTCATGGATACATGTCTCAGTGGATTTGCTTTTTCATGGATACATATCTCAGAGGATCTGCTTCTTCATGGATCCTCGGTTATTTCAACTGCTACAAATTTAAACAGTTTTAATATCATACAAGATTTTTTTAATTAAAGAAAGATTTTCTCCACAGATATAATGCGTGTGATATTTATCTTTACATTACATGCACTGCAGCTGTGGCTAACTCTATCTCCTACTCACTAAAAGACATGGTTTATATAATAAATTTTGATCCTATGCTTGAAGGATTTAACATTTGTTTACTTTATCTCTTTTTATGTACATTTTTCAGAATTTTAACATATTTACTTTCACCTTTAATCTTGTAGGAATACATCTTTACATTTATTGATCTTCCTCAAGTTCTTTGTAAATTTTACCTTGATATACAGTGTATTTGGAACTTTACTTTTAAATGGCACTACATACCCAGGAATGTGCAGATGTGTCATTAAACCACACACACACACACACGCACACATGCACACACACACACCAATCCATACATACATACATCTATCCATGCATGCATGCATACATACATACATACTTCTCTCTCTCTCTCTCCCTCTCTCTCTCTCTCTCTCAAATATCCATGTTTAATATTTGTGTGAGGGAAAGGCATTAGAAAAGTTAATAAATCTGTAGCCCAACCATATTTGTCTCATGAAATGCAAAACTAAATATGTCCAAAGTAAAGCAGACAGCGCCACTGAGAAAACCCTCCAAACAACATACAATTAATGTGTATAGGTATCATTTATCTCACCTTTCAAAGGCTAAGGACATGTATTGTGACAAATTAACCCCATTTAACATCTAAAACTATTGCCATTTTGTCTTGTCAGAAAATCACCAAATGCTGGACAAGGCAGTTTCATGCAAAGTCTTGGTCCATGGTCCCAAGCAATATCTCACTGTCATCATAATGTCTGTGCAGCAATCCATAACAAGTCATAATTATGGACAAGTCATTTTGTTTCCAGCTCTACAATTGTTCCTTGTGTCAAAAATACCTATATAATTTTAAGAGGGGTGGGAGGAAAGAAAATGGGAGGAGGAAGGTGGTCATGGCCATAGATTAAATATGGCACAAATTATGTTTAGGTGGTAGGGATAGTTTTAGTATGAGGCTATGATGTGGCATTTTCAGCTTTTATTCTTTATTAATTAAAGACATAGACATATTTGTGAATTAGGTATTTTGGGCTTGTGTTGTTCTTGAAATTGATCTATGACATTTATACCTCACATAGTTACTTCACAGCAAGTATATAGCAAAATATCAATAGTTGGCTAGGAAGCAGAGCTAGCCACCCATGGTAGCAGACACGTGGGTTCAAGACAAGTAGAATTTCTCAAAAACAGCATAGATTGCAACTATCTTGAACTACATCAAGCTAAGTACAAAGTGTTTTTTCAAAATTATCCCCTAGGAAAAGGGCTTGTGTTTGCAATGTGAACATCACTTGGTGCCAAAAATGACCTTTGGACATGAGAAATACATGAATAAATTTAGGGTTGGAGTGCATAAACTTTTGCTATGAATTTCACTTGATTTGTCAGGTTGAGTGAATGATATTCTTATGTTTTGTTTTATTATAGATATCCAAAAATGAATCTTTTAGATTTCACTGGAATATTGACTTTTTTTAAATGAATTTTTATATTAGGCAGGTGGATGCAGCATTAAATTTGTGCAAAACAAAAATTGTCCCTCACACCCTTAACAAAAAAACCCATTTACTTCAATATGTAAACAACTCAGTGTGTGTATATATATATATATATATATAAACACAATTCTCTTTGTAACTAAATATATTGAATAAAATACTAGTGAGAGATTTGCTTGGCTGATTCTGAAATGTGCTAGAAGATAAAGAACAGTGAATCACGTATTAGAGAACACTTTTGAATAAAGGACACCTGCTCATACAGTATAAAATTAATTAAACATTTTCTGATCTTTGCTTGCACATTTCATCTTTATGTAAAAGAAACGTGTCTATAAAGGACACATTTGGGGGGTTTCCTAATGTGTCTTCTACTGCCAGTTTTTAATATATACTGCCAGTTTTTGATAGATTCCTATTTATATCTCTATCAAACCATTTTGAAGAACAATTGAGGAAGCTGAGGTAGAGTTTAAAAAGTATATGTAGAATAGATAAAGAGGTTATATTTGTCAAAGCTGGTAAATTTCTTTAAGAAGGAACTTCATCAAAAGCATTAACAGACCAATGGACCAAGACAATGAAGACTTCTTGGTGAATGTTTAGGGCTTCAGCAATTTCTTCTTAGCACCATTACATGCAGTGAAGACAGCCTGGTAATTAGACAAATAAAACCCCTAATGCATAAACTTAATTGCCAATTTAGCACCTGATGCTAATAACAGAGACATCATTTAATACTCAATTATGCACTTTAACAGACTGATTTATTCTCAACTCCCCATCTGCTCCACAAATTCTTCATAGCTTTCATTAATTTCATACACAACATGTGGTAAATATTTCCTTTTGGAACAAACATAAATACATAAATAGCAAATTGAAGAATTTCAATGGCTGTCATTTAATTACACATTTTTAAAAAGGGCTGCTGCTGTTAAAATTATATTAAGATTTCTGATGATGTTAAATTCATAATCCTATCTTGACAATTAAATGGGGGGTTCATCTCTTGTTCCCGAAAATGTTCATTGTGAATAAAAATACCTTATGCTTAATTTTATCATACAGGTTAAAAACCCTATATCTGGTAGGTGAAAACATTTGGTTTACAAGTAACAATCTTGTATAAATTTTACTGCAGCAATAATCTCCAAATTATGTAAAATAAAACTTGTAAAATTCTCCCCCCCCCCATGTTAAAAATGCCTTTCTAATGGCACATATTTTTTAAAATACAGAAATGCAAGCCAAAATGTATTAGACACAAAAGTGCAAAAGATTTTTTTTAAATTGAAGTTTTTATAGCATTAAATGAAACTCTAATCTGCTTATTTACATATGCATACAAACATTCATAACAACCTTCTGTTTACTTAACTGCACTAACAAGACACAACCAAAACTTGTTAAATTGGCAAAAAATGTATTGAATTCTAAATGGCCTGAATACTGAATCTGGTCATCAACATTTAAATAAGCCTACCAATGTTAATGGTTAAATTTATAAAAGAAAACATTTCTGAAACATTTTATAAATTAGCTCAAAACCTGCTGAATTGGCCTGAAAATCTAATTAGTCATTATCATTTACACACAATATCCCATGGGCAATTGACACTGTGTCTGTTTTACCAATAATATACACCTATTATCCCATAGGCAAGGGATACTGTGTCTGTCTTTTCAAAAATGTACTCCTATGATTCCATGGGCAAGGGACACCATGTCTGTTTTCCCAATAATGTACACCTATGATCCCATGGGCATGGAACACCGTGTCTGTCTTCCCAATAATGTACACCTATTATACCATAGGCAAGGGATACTGTGTCTGTCTTCTCAAAAATGTACTCCTATGATTCCATGGGCAAGGGGCACCATGTCTGTTTTCCCAATAATGTACACCTATGATCCCATGGGCAAGGGACACCGTGTCTGTCTTCCCAATAATGTACACCTTTGATCCCATGGGCAAGGGACACAGTGTCTCTCTTCCCAATAATGTACACCTTTGATCCCATGGGCAAGGGACACAGTGTCTGTCTTCCCAATAATGTACTTCTATGATCCCATGGGTAGGGTAGACTATTCACATATTCACTCAAAGACTCACTGACATATCCTATTATCTTCAGAATTCCTCTCTAAGTGACTTGTTTGAACATAATTCTTTTAACATTGCAAAGCAGAATGTAACCAACTCAAGTCTCCTTTGTTCAATCTTAGTGACTCCAACTTCCGAAATAAACTTTTATTAAGAATACAGTAAATGGTACATTATATGCCTGCAATTTACTGAATAATACTTCATGTAGGCACTCGTACATTATGGTTGACTCAGGAGATCATTGACCAAGGGGCCTTAATGACCTTGAGCTTTTGCTTACAGTATGTGGTCCTTAAATAAACTTAATGTGCACAAACTATTGCTTTCTCACAAGGCTTACTATGAACATTACTGATCTTTAGATCCCAGAATCTATAGGTTTTTTGTTTTTTTTATTACCATAAGTACAATAAATCCTTAAAGTTTGGTCAAGGAACCTACTTCAGAACAAAAGTTTTCTGCAAAACCCATATTTCTTTGAGCCACAATGACCTTGATCTTTGATGTTTTGATCCCCAAATCAATTGTCCTTTTCCTTACCTTAAGCAAAACCATGTTTCATTCACAGTTGCCTAGACCTTTGGTAAAAAGAAATCAATAGGTTTCTTTCTGATCAAATTGCACAAGTCATCCACAAACTTTGGTGAAGGAACATGGTTAATAACTAAAACATTCTGTGCAAAGATCATTTTCCTTATTTCAGTCACTGACCTTGAGAGTCTGACCCCCAATTAAAGGAATTCCTCCTTATCTCAAGTACTAACTATCCACTAAGTTTGGTCCAGGTTTGTGATGTAAAACTAATATCACTGTGGAAAAACCGTTTCTCTTCTTTCAGTCAATGACCTAAACCTTTGAAATTTTGATCCTGAGCTGAACAGGTTTGTTTTTAACCCAAATGCAAGCTATTCACAAAGATTGGTCCAGGTATGTGCTGTAGAAATAGTGTCATAAATAATAATAAATGGAATCCATTTGACTTCTTTCAGTCATAATGGCCTTAACTTTTGACCCCAAAATCAGTAAGCTAATATATCCAAAAAGCAAGTTGTCCACAAAGCTTGGTAACTGTAGATGACAGAAAATTCTAGTTATTATACAGAAACCATTTTTCTTCTTCAGTCAGTGACCTTGACCTTTGACCTTTTTAAACCAAAATGAAAATAGTCCTTGACCTAGAGACATCAATAACACAGAGATTCACAAGACTCCCACTGCCTTTATATTATCGCATGGCAGCCTCTTCATATGCAAATGAGGGTGCTAACAATGTGAGTGTACAGGTCAGCGACTGCATATACATGCTAACAAATCCAGGATGTCAACATTTGCTGACTTTTTCTGTGGTAGTTATCTGCAAGGTCTTAATAAAAGTAAATAACACAATTTTTTGCCATATATCAATACACAAATGCCACCAACAAATTCCAAAATTTTGAAAAAGTTTATTCTATAATAGATCACCTATTCCATGAGAGTAGATTCATTAAGATTTGCATCTTCCATTCAATACAGATCATTTTAAGTCTATAATACATTTTCTAAAAAATAAAACTTTTCCCAAGAAATCAATATCTACATGTTTAATAATGGATATGTCCCCAAAGTCTAGATCTTACAGCCATATAACAATAATAACAATACAATAACACAGAAAAATTTCAGTTGCAAATCCAATGATAAAAACAAATTTATTTTTCTTTAATGCAAGTCAAACAATAATGTATTTTTTCCATGTTCAGTGGTTCTTATTCTTGCTGAATAAAATGAACCAGTGTTTAAAAAGGCAACTCTAATCAACTATTTCTCACTGACGTATTTCCAAATACAAAAGAGAAATGGTTAGCTTGCCTTGATATCAAAAATTACTGTTTTTGTTATTTTCAGTAATAACTTTTAATCTCCATTGTCTGCAGTATTTACAAAATTTTCTTAAGCTTTTCTCATTTTCTGCAAATATCAAATGGCTTCAGCCAAAAGGATGATAAATTTTAAATTTAAAGGACAATTAAAATTTAAATTTAAATGACATTACAATTTAAATTTAAATGGCAATTAAAATTAAAATTTAAATGACAATAAAATTTAAAGGACAATTACAATTTAAATTTAAAGGACAATTATAAATTCTTTTCTAGATAAAGGAACAAAACATTTAGGATATTTAAAACCATCTTTCAATTCTGAGCAATTTTAAACAATATGCCACAATAGTTTAGAATAATTTTAACTTAGTTCCATACCAAAAATATATAGGTTTCCAACTGAAACTGGAAGGCAGCAAATTTGGCATATACAGTATCTGAAAGAAAATGTAAATTAAAGGAAAATGTAATTTATTTGCCTTCCTATTATGAATTTCACTATATTTTTAAGATTTCAGTATTTAATGAATTATGAAAACAATACTGAATAATCAGTATCTCAAAAATATTAATACATGCAAATTTAACGAGCTGTTAATTAGCGCAAATATTAACATGCAGATTAGATTAAATGTATAGAACTGATATTTAATTATTCTGTCTTCATGTAAATTCAGAATAGTTACGTCAGTTACTGTTTCATCTCATTTTGTCATGGATGTCCAAAATATTGATCAGGGCATCTTTCTACCCTCCTCATTTCTGTTTGCTACACTGTCACTAATAATAATTTGGCTTGTACTTAATTATATAGACCTGTTGTTAGACCCAAGATGGCAATAACGTTCAGTTCCATTATGTTCTGCTTTAAGTAATCCAGTGTTTCCTTACTTTAACTATATAACTGATTCAAAGTTCTACACTATTTGAAACTTTCTACAACTTTCCAGTTTCTTTCCTGGACAAAATTTACTTTTTAAGGTCATTTACATACCTTATTGAACAGAATCAACAACAAATGGCTTAGGAAACAGGCATTTTTACAAAGTTTTTTTTTTCTTTAGACTCATGAAATTTATATAAGTTTGCAGTTTAACTCACTTAAATTTATAGATTACAACGTGACTCAGTTTAATTTCATATACTGGTATCAAGAAAATCCTTCAGAAAAGTGTTGTTTTAAATTTGGACAAAAAGCCCTTAAAAATCATATACCTTTGCATTAAAAGGGCTGAAATCTGGTTGGTATCAAAACATCTATTTTCAATTTAATTTGATGTTGGACTTTACATTAAAGCAAACAATATCAAGCTTGCCCAGAGTGTAAGAATCAGCACTGAAAATTGCTGTGTCAGTCTGTAGATTTCAACATATTTAGCAAGGTCTGTGTAAAATTCACCACAAAGGCAAAATGGCTGTGGTTGTGAAGGTTTCTATTGACAGTAATGTTTAACATGATGTTCCCAGTGTGAACTACCAAATAATAAGCAAAGATTTATCACAATACATTTTTGTTAACTCTGCATATCAAATGAGGCACTGAGGAAGATAAACTTTATTATTTTTCTCTTAAACTTGAAAAGATCACATGTATCAGACATGTCTCTCACTTGCTGGTACAGCGACATTACCCTGGTCTTCAAACCTTCGATACAAAGCAATGCTAACTTGGAGCTAATAAGAGGTAACCAGTCAATTTGACCCACCTGATTCATTGAGCTCTTGGATTCACTATACAAAATATGTTGTTCTTTTTCTGTGATCAAGTGGCAATTGAAAATTTCCCATTTGTTTCTGACTTGGATCAATAACTGCAAAATTAAAGCACTTTTCCTGCTGGGAGAAAACCTCATCTTTCTCACAACTGTTTTTTCAGTTTCCCAGTGGTACAGGAACCTTGTTTCAAGTTAAGCCAAGCGAACATCTAACAAGTCATCATAATGAAAAAATAATAAGTTAATTAACAAGCTCTCTGATTGGTCAATTGAGTTTGCTTGCAATGAACAGTAAATCTTCATCTGAAAGAGGGCACTTGTTTAAAATAGTTTTATTGGTTGCTTCATGTCAAGGTCAATGTGGAACTAAGTGCACTCTACAATCCTTAACTAGTGAAGATAAATATCTCCATACTTCTTTGAAAACACAAGGATAAAGATATCAAATCTTAATCATTATTTTAAAAAAATTGTCCAGGCCCTAGATAGTATATTGCATATAGAATAAACTGGCTTCAACAAAATTACACAAACAATAAATTTCAACCCTGGCATGGGTTAGAAACCTTGGTTAACCTAATCTTTCATTAATCTAATATAATTGCCCACACAACCATGGACTATACAAGGCTACTTTGACATTTGGTAACTGGAGTATATTGATTTTTGCCAGAAAGACATGATGAATTAAAAGATAATAAAGGATTAAAGGATTAATTAAATACATAATTATCCTCTACTGATAACTAATTGGATCTGTAAATATAAAAGTAATCTTTAATGTAACTTTCAAGCATGTCTACTGAAAATTGCTGGTGTAATTACTTTGATTTAATCAGAAATGTTATTGAATCTTTTTTCATGATCAAATTTGTTTTGATTAATCATCACTTATGAGGCTCCAAGAAACATGGTGTCACACAGTAATTTTGTCAAAGGACAGATTCCAAGACAAAATCCTTGACTTAGAGAGACAACAGAACATTTTCGTCAAAGAACAGATGTTGATATTTTTGTTTAATAAATGGACAGAAGAAAATTAATAAATTGTGACTGATCCAGAAAGATGTCAGTGAGTTCCAGTAAAGCTTGTAAGGAAAAAAGATCAACTTGACCATTTTAAGTGAAAGAACTCAACTCCTTCCCAAAACTGAATCCTCACTGAAAAAGTCATGAATCGTCCAACCTCTGATTATTCACTGCAAGCAAGTCACCTGCAATGCACTGACATTCAATTCATTAAATTCACAGTGATATCTCATAATTTCAATGTCATGGACTATATTTCTTGCAACATCTTGTTAATTATTCTTAATTCCACCAAAGAAACTTTTCATCACAATTACTACATTTTCTTTTATATATAAATTACTCTTCAGATTGAGAAATTTTCCATTGTATCCCTTCAGTGAAAGAGAATGCCACTTTGAACCAAATAAATAGACCATGGCCTGCATGTCAAGTGCACTAAGTATTTCCATTGATCCTAGGGTTGAAAAGAGAGAGAGACATCACATCACAAAATGAATTGTTTAGCTTCATAATGATAGATCCAATGCATGAAGATAATCCATAGAGGGATTTAGGAAAAATAAACAAATGAAAACACTTGAACCAAAATCCATAATGCATATTTCTACATAACCAGTTGAATTATGTGCGTGATTTGGATTTTTAATGTAGCGTTAAAAATTTTTCAATCATATCACTACAACGTCTGCAGTGTGGCAGTTTAGAGTGATGTCTAGCACTGGGTCATTATGCCGCAGACATGTAGCATGATGTCCCACCCAATCACATTATCTTGACACCAGGCCAATGAGTCCTAACACTAACCTCTTAATGCTGAGCTCCAAGCAAGGCAGCTGTTAGTACCAATTTTATATGTCTTTGTTATGACTTGGCCAGGGTTTGAACCTGCAACCTCCAGCATCTGAGGCAGATGCTCTAACCACTAGGCCACCAGAGCAGTCCCCAAATGAATCATCTTGGCTTCATAATGATTCATCCAAGCATGAAGAAAATCCATCATGGGGTTTAGGAAATATCAGCAAATGAAAAAACCTGAATTACCACCCAAATACAAATTTTCTATGGTTGTTACCTTGACCACAAGATAAAAAAGAGTGATTCCAGATGTTGTAGAATTAATCATCTGAGCTTCATAATGATTCAGATGAAGTATGAAAAAAAATCCATCAAGAAGTTTGGGAAATATAAGTAAATAAATAATCTTTAACCAAAATTTCAATCAAATTATTGATTCTGCTGGCATAATATGGCCTTGACCCCAAGGTCAATGGACCAAGTGTGCATGCCAATGCCAATGAACGAATTGTCTTAACTTAATAATGATTCATTCCAATTATGATGGAAATCCTTTAAGGGGTTTAGGAAGTGTATGCAAATAAAAATACTGTACCAAATTGATGACAATAACATTGTTGGAAAAAGGGAACAATATGTTTTTCTGTTCCTGCTAATTTGGGCTTTTAGGGCTTTATTTAACAATTTTCAGTAGTTTTAAATCTGATGGTTTTCTTTAAACTTCTAATTTTTAAAAATTGTATGATTTTTCATACTAATTCAAGCATTTTCCCACATAAATGATCATTGTTAATCTTTTTTATAATACTATGGATATTTTACAAATTTGTAGTGCCTCAACGCAAACAACTAAAAATAGTCGCCTGTAATTCAACTCATTTACTCACATTAGATTTACTCATTTACTCACATCAGATTCAATACTTGTACAGGAGCCTACACTTAAATTAATGGATAGGATTATATGCAATTGTTCTTGTACATAGCTTCAGTGTATTAACATTAAAACTTTTTCAAACAAACTTGTTTCTATTTAATCATCAAGGCCAATAAAAATTTAAATCTCTGATCACAATTATTAAAAGCTTCATTCAATCTGCTTAAATTTTAACAAACAAAATATTGTACATGTCTCTGAATTTGGTGACTTTCCTAAAGGCACTAACTGGATATTATGAGAACTTGTCAAGACTTGTAGTTCTGGAAAATATCTGATGCCAATATATGAAATAAAATGATTGGAGTCTTCCTGATATCCATTAATTTTCATGCTGCATTTAATTTGTTTCACTTATCTGAGGTTACATTCAATGAAGCAGAAAATGTCATTCTTAATAAGCTTTGGTCACTCAGATTATTATGATATTACGACCTCTTTAGCTACACATGAGTGAAGCAATTTTATCTGTGTGGAGGCTCAAACAATACTGACCAGGTACAATATGAACATGAAATATGACCAACATCAAACTTCCCTTCAATGTTTCCCCAATCTTTTACAAAAATAGCCAGAACTGTCTTATTGTTTTGCATTTATGTATGGTACACATGTGCTTGAGGTAAGGAAAGGAAAACTTGTCAGACCACTTTCTCCAATCCTGCAATACTAAGTAGAGAGTCTATATCTTCTCAGACTTGTCTGAAATCCAGAAATCCTCTGTACCTTCTCAGACTCATCCAAAATCCAGAAATACAATATTTTCTCCAGCTCTCCAAGAAAAGGACCTGAAGCATTTATTGAGATGAATTTACAGCAGCCTTTAAACTTTCAGGTCTACTATTTCACCATTTACTACAAAATGTATTACTTCCTTATTATCATCCAAAATAATCAACATTTACAAAGTATTCATTTGAATCACTGCAGTAATTTCATACAAGTATTTATCATTCAAGAAACTTCATTTGTTTTCAGTAGAACAATGTTTACATATATGAATAAATAACTCAGTCCCTACATATAATTCTATCATGGGTGTTTTTATTAAAAATTCCTTCACAGCTGTACAAAATATGAAAGCTATTTTAATCATTCTGAAGCCTACCATTTTATTCCTGATCATGAACAGTGTTATTGTTTTATTTTCTTGCACAGTCTTTATGCTTACTCTACCAAACAATTACTCCCAGTACACTTAAATGCTGACAATTTATTTTAACCATAGAGACTGGACTGTTAGAAAATATCACCCTTAATCAAATATCTTCATGTATTTATTGTATAAACTAACTTATAAGTTGAGTCAAGCTGCAAACAACAAACATCCTGATCTGCCATAGCATAATATGCCTGCAGATCAGGGTCTTTGTTTGCTCGACTGATTACTCCTAACAAACTGCACAGACCCAGATCTGCCAGCGCATTATGCATTGGCAGATCTTGGTCTGTGTAGTTTGCAGTTGGATTCAACTTATAAGTGAGTATATACAGTATTCTGTCACTGATATTTACTGTAATATACATTGAAATATGGCCTACCAAACAAAGATCATTTTAAATTCTCTCAAGCCAATTCTATTTTTAAAATCTTGATATTGTCATTTCTTCATGCTCCTCGACAAGACAGGTTTGGGATAATTAGTATCATAGAAGTCAATTAGTATATCATACATAGGCAATCTTGTGAAGTTTTACATTATTTAGTTGATTTTAATAATGATCATGTTGTCGTCAATGCAACAGTTGAGGACACTGGCAGAATACGGACATCAAAACAGCTTATCAAGTGAGAGTTGATCTTTCAAAGGCAATGGTGACTGTCAAACAAGAGGGGCTGCCATCAACATATGAATTTCTAATTCACAAAGACTCTTTGGTAGCCATATTGTACTGGTCTTCTCCATTTTGATCCTATTATAGGATATATGATGGAAAATAATACAAGAAAAACAATGTACACATTTTGATGAACTGTCATTACCATTATAGCTGTTTAAGATCTAAGGGCAATAAGCACTACTCACATGCTAAAAATATGCATTGGATGCGTCATATGATACTGGCTACAGGGTGGCATTACATTTACAGAAAGTGCCGTACACTGTTCTTTTTGTACTGAAACAAAAACTGACTGCAATCTGATTGCTTTCCTTATTCTTCCAAAACCTCAGATCTCCTCCAACAAGGAAAGTTATCTTGCAATAAATCTTGATGCTAACCAAAGATTTCTAAAAAGGAAGAAAATGTATTTCTAAAAGCTGTTTACACTAAAAGAAAAATAACCTTTGCTTGAAATAGAATCACGTCTTGGACCATTGGTTCCAGTTATATGAGATGCAGATCTTGATCTAAACCGTGTTATTACCTTCCCCCAAACTGAAACACTTGTGAAAACCAGTCCAGGTGCTTCTAAAATTGAATAACACAGGTCTTCTCAGCTTTCCAAAATGAGGCTCAGTTTTAGAATTTTAAACAGCATTTGGATAGCATTAAAGTAACCTACCCTTAGTTGGGACACTAATTATCTGCACTGGCATACCCTATAATGTCAGGATGAATAAACCACTTGAGTTATATCACTAAAACATTACCCTCGTGCATGATACTTTGCAGTAAAGAGACACTACTGTCTTGATATCGATATTACAAACAGGTTAAAGGATTGGATAGTTTTCTGTATAAATGCTAATTTTTTTAATAACCTTCTAAGAATGTAAAGTACACTCTGGGGCAATTTCTGAACTTTCTCCTGCAAATTACACCATACTAAATTACACCATACTAAATGATACTAAATTACACGATACTAAATTACACCGTACTAAATGCAAAGCAAAGTGCAACCAGAAGAAAGTTTTCTTTTGAATTTCATACAGCAACAAGTTCAAGTGACTTGTTCAGTACCAGTACCACTAGAGTATTTGTTATATGTGTTCTCTCTCTTTTTAAACATATGGCACAGGATAACTTGTCAAGTAATGGCAAGCAAAATAATTACCAACCTGATTTCAATGACCAGATTTGCCTTTCTGTATGGATCAAGAACTATTCCGAAAACTCTGTATATGCCAGAGAAGCAACAGATAGTTGTCAAACTCTGTCTAAAGCATCCAATAAGAACCTTGGATTTTGTCATGATAAAGGACTCTTTGTCACCACAGATTTGTCCTTTATAATTCCATGTCATTCATCTCCAACATTGCAAGAAATAAATTAAGATATATTGATTTACACACATATTCATTGGAGAAAACTTTAATTTGATTACACCACATTGTAAAAGTGAAACTGTTATACTTTGTATGACAATGACGTATTTTAAAGTTGGCTTGGTTTTCATGGGTTTAATGCCATTTTTGAGTACATGGTAGACTACACATGACAGTCAGTATATTTGGTGGAGGCAGAACAGGTGAAAACAACGGAAAAACCAATGACCCTCAGGAAGCTTATGGCAGACTTCCTCATGTACCCACATTGGCCAGGCGTAAGACTTGAAACAACGCAGACAAAAGTGAGATGTCAGTGATCCACAGAGTTAAGGACCTTTAAGACCACTCAGCCACCTGAGACCTCCTTAATTTAAGACCTACTGTAGTTAGACTGTGTATTGTATCACATTACCAATGTTCTATCCAGGATGCATAAATGTTATCACACATGCAAAATATCCATTACAACACTGAAAAATGATAAATGATGAAGTTCATGCAGTTGTCTCGACATAAATGTATAAAATCTGTAACATTTGTTGACATTAACAAAGTGTAATCTGATCATGTAACTGCTAACGACATCAAACCCAATCAGCATAATCAAGCACTTACAAACTTTTTTCAAATTGAACGTTGAGACACTTTCAATGATCACCAAGTTATTAAAGCACTTTACCAACTGCACTGGAAGGCTGAGTCTGGTTATGTGTTATATTTGATTTATAAGGTAAAGTTGTATATCGAAGAACATAAACCAGACTCGTGACTTGTCAAACCACCACTGTAGTCTCACAGTCATCAAAAGCATAATGATTAACCATTTCATTTTAAAGCATATTCATGGACACAAAAGTTCATTATTATTTATCTGTTATGAAAATGCACATAATGCCAATGTCATAAAGTGTGATCTTTTCATTGTGGCAAAAAGTACTTTCTTAGATCATTACCTAATGACATGGCTGAATGAGGCCTTTTTATTACTAAGCTATGTGCTTTTTCTAGGTCATTCCAAGGTCATTGTAAAGGTCTGAACTCTAAGTTACTGTTATCCTTCACATGAGAGTGAACATGCTACAGTCTGAGATCTTGACATCTGTTACCCGTAATCCATTTGTTTACTGAGTTGTCTTGGGCAAGTTTTTTGTTGGCCTTTGCCCCTCATTTGTAATTAATTAAGTCACCCTCTGAAAATAAACTATTTAATAATAACAATAATAATAATAATAATTATATTATTATCATTATTATTATTATTAAGTACAAATTACTATGTATTTGATTGATGTATTCAGTGCTATATAATTTTTTATATGAATGCATGTAATGTTTTAATAAGAACTACGAATAATGAAAAAAACATATACAGTAGTTATGGGCATTTTTCCTTCAGTTCAGATGAATTTCTATTGTGAAAACTGGCCCTCAAGAAATGACCTGCTATGAACCACCTGTCTTCAATGACCACTTTTTGTTAGCAGAAGATTTGGTTTCTCAAAATAGGATTTTAATAATACTGTACATCAATAAGAGTATGAACAGTGATTGAATTAAAGATATTCAGGAACCAATACATAATTCTAGTAAAATAAATATAATCTTTTCCTTAGAAATCAATGTTAAAAGCTATTTCCACTTAGTTTGCAGTAAAAGATATTGTCCAATTATTCTGGAAAGTCAGCTTGCTGGTAATTTGTTATGGTCCCCAGGGGACAAAATAAGAGTCTCTGTTGTAATGAAAAATATTCAAAATCACACAGATTTTCTCCATATGGATTTTTTTAACTCTGAAATTTTCTTTTTTGCTTGCATGTTTATTTCCCCAAATCAGTGCTTGGGGTGACATCAACTGCTTTCAGAACCTAGTTTCTGGTCCTGGAATCTGCATCTGAGATCAATTCTACAGTTTTCTATATGCTAGACTATGTCTTACAATGAAGTACATAATGCATTATTTTACTACCTCTTAATAAAGTGGGATCCATGGCTATCCCCGCCTTGTAACATGAACTGTGCTATAATGGAGGGTTTTATAGTAAGGGTGTTCTGCATATATTTAAAATGTTTTTATATAAAGCACACCCATCTCCAAACAGCACACACCCAGATCTTCCATCGCAATCTGAGTCAATGCAGTTTGTAAGGTCTAATCAGTAGAACAAAATACATAGACCTTGATTTACTGGTGCATTAGGGAATGTCAGATCAGAGGCCATGCTGTTTGTAGTTGGATCCAAGTGAGTATATACAGTATACAAAACTTAGGGTAGATATTGGATCTATTCAGAAAATATTGTCCTAACTTTGATCCAAATCAAATATTTGACAAATATTAAATTTAAAAAAAGGTCACCATGAATTTTATTCATAGTGTATTTAATATAAGAATGTTGTTATTTCAATCAAATATTTGAAAGTTTAACATTACTGAGATTGAAAATTATTACCTTGGGTTGATCTCTTTGGCAGCTAAAGCCAACATAACAGCATGGGGTATATTTGAACTAGCGATGATGGTTGTATGAAATCAACAATGTCAGGTGCTCCCTTTGTCATCCAGCTGAACAGTGACTGATACAATAAAAATATTTGGCATATGGTAAATATCATTCCACATATTAGATCAATGCTAATTTTTATTTGCCACTTTTTTGGAGTCCATACAAGAATGTGGTCCATAAATTATAAAACGAGCACACACAAAAATACCCCATATAATGAATGTTAGAACTGATAAATGGGTCAATAAAAATATAAACCATGATGTTTTAAACAAATAAATCAAAGATAACACAGGGCACCTGTTTGAATTTCCATTAATGAGGCAAACAAAGCCTCTCTGTTTTTTTCAGGTGATGCATCTTTCAATTAGAAGATTTTTGTTTACAGAATATTTTAATATTTTTCCCCGTTTTCAATACTTTCCACCTTATATATGTCAAGTATACCTAATGACCTTAAATTCAAACCGGAAATCTTGTTGCTTTGTGTCCGCATATGAATTGTACGTGTCCCATGTCAATAATGGCCCACTACTACTACTGTAATGTTAGTCTGAAGATGATGATTGTATCCTCTATGATGGTAGAGGAAATCTGGAAATGTGCTCATACAACATGGATGCCCTTGCCAAAATTATGTACTTGAAGGGTAAAAGTTTAAGTTATGAGAGGGGGCAAAAGCAGGAGGCACATATGAGCTGTATTGAATGAGTTATTAAGTGAAAACCAACATTTAAGATGGGTGGAACAGGATGGGACTCAACAGGATAGGTTGTCATGGGTAACACTATGCAGCCTCCATAGACAGACAGGGCACAGGAATAAGAAAAGGCTGGTTGCCATGGTTTCATATAACTTCTAAAGATTCTCGGATGAGACACTGGGAATACATCCACTTGTCAACTTCCAGGTGTAAAATTCAATCCCCAATGATGTCATGTCATCATTGGGACAGTAAAAAAACTTGAGTTTTCTCCAACTTCAAGACATTTGTCTGTCAGCAGGTGTAAATCACATTGTCAATAACATACTTCAATTTCTCTTTTCATTTGTGTAGGGCATTTTGTCCATGACATTGGTCCAGGGTACCTTGTCCATGACATTGGTCAAGCACACTTTGTCCATGAATGTGGTCTAGGGCACTTTATCCATGACATACTTTAACCAATTCTTCAAGAAAAATTACCAAACCAAGGTTATAGAAAAATGATGTCAGTAATGACAATGATCCTCATATTTGCCAATCTGACCCAATGGTTTTTGATGAAATATCATAAATGGGTAACTGTTGTTGGATGTCTTAAAACATGAATGTACAGCAAACACCTCTTTAGTGGCCTATACAAAGTTAATGAAAACTGTTGTGATACCAAGAAGTGTTTGATGAACCATTACCTGCAACCACAAATCTACTTATAAATTTGCTGGAATGGTTTACAAATTAACAATATCTGAAATAAAATCACTTCACTCATTTGATTGCACCATCCTGAGGGCTAAAGAAATAATGTGCAGTGTTGTCCTTAGGATCCAGTGAACTTAGGACATATACCCCAACTCCTTGTTGTAACCAAACATGGGTGCATGTGGCAAATAATTGTTTGCATTAGAAGTAATGGTATGGGTGTAAAGATTTAGGGGATATAGGGTTAAAATTGTGTAAACTCCACTACCTCACACATGGGTTAGTTGGTATATATATATATATATATATATATATATATATATATATATATATATATATATATATATATATATATATATATATATATATATATATGCCGGTATATATACAAACAGATGAAACATGCATATCAAATTTAATTTGTTTGGATTCAGTATTTTTGTATGATCAAGCATAAAAAGCTTACATGGGTCATATAGAAAGTTTCTTAGGACAGACAGACAGACAAAAAAATTGATGAGCCTCCACCACAGAGTTGCAAGTGAAAAATAATGTTTAAAATGTGCAATAAGGATACAAAAAAATCAAGTATGCATCATTACCATAGATGTATCATTTCTGCAAAATATTTATTTTAAATATGACAACTTTAAATGAAAATTATGCTTTAACATGTAAATAAAGTAAGCAAAAAATACATTTTCTAATAAAAGGAGTAATTAAAGTTTTATAATTACCCCAATTAAGCCAATACTTTCAAGTAATTTAGGTGTATGAAAACAAAACAATTTCTACACTTTCATTCATTCACACACTAACTGTAGCAAATGCCCAATGCTGTTAGAAAAGGAAACAATATTTTTCAAGGAAAAGATTTATGAATAATTTACCTTTCATGACTGAAATTCTCTTAGGATCAAGGACAGGTTTAATTTAGTCACCATCTTTTGATTCATGACCATGCACATACAACCTTGCCATATGAAAACAGCTTGCACAAGTTTTCTGGCTGGAGTGAAAACTTTCATATCACTGCCAGCTTTCCTTGCAGATGGCTGGCCTTTCCTTAGGCTTTCCCTCCTTAACAGCACCTCAGACAAAGCTAGAAGCCTACTATCTGTAAATATATGTGTGCCTCAATATTTGTGTGCAGATTCTAGTCAAGATCAGTTGCTTATCACTATTTTGAATACAGTACATTGTTAAAGGGGGTACAAACAAATTCAAAAAGATGTCTGAAATGTACTTGAAGGGATACTAAAATAGAATGGTTTCAAAAATATTTGGGGAAATACTGATATAATCAGAACTATCCTTTCAAGTAAAGAATGTTAAAGAATTTTCTTATTCTATTTTCACTGATATTGCTATTAACTGATTTCATCGTATCACTAAGATTACCCATGTCTTCTGTGGAGACACTAGTACCTTTGTCTCACATGAATATGACACATATTTTTATGGTGACTTAGCAGAATTTTCATTGTAAGATTACTTTAAAATCTGGTTTCATTTCAATTAAAAAAACATAGTATCACAAAACTGAAAAGCCCCCAAAACATGGAATTATAATCTTAATGGCTTTTGGTTGTGAAAGGTTTCACTAGGCATGAAAAAAGCTGAAAGAGAAAACATCTTACAGCATCAGTTAAATCCTCTTTTTCTATGGAGACACGTTTCTTTGAAGATCTCACATTTTCGCTGCAACTGTAATGTGGAGGAATCTGGATAGAGTAGGGAATAGCAGGGCCCAGAGCCAATTGGCCTGATGAAAGGGAAGCCTGATTTGCATGTGATGTTCCCAGAACCAAATGGCCACATGAAAGGGCAGCCTGACTTGCATGTGATGCACCCAGAGCCAATTGTCCAGATGGAAGGTTGCATGTGATGCTTGCCTGATGGAAGGGCAGCTTAACTTACATGTGATGCTTGCCAGATGGAAGGGCAACCTGACTTGCATGTGATGCACCCAGAACCAAATGGCCAGATGGAAGGGCATCCTGACTTGCATGTGATGCTTGCCAGATGGAAGGGCATCCTGACTTGCATGTGATGCTTGCCAGATGGAAGGGCAACCTGACTTGCATGTGATGCACCCAGAACCAAATGGCCAGATGGAAGGGCATCCTGACTTGCATGTGATGCTTGCCAGATGGAAGGGCATCCTGACTTGCATGTGATGCTTGCCAGATGGAAGGGCAACCTGACTTGCATGTGATGCACCCAGAACCAAATGGCCAGATGGAAGGGCATCCTGACTTGCATGTGATGCTTGCCAGATGGAAGGGCATCCTGACTTGCATGTGATGCTTGCCAGATGGAAGGGCAACCTGACTTGCATGTGATGCACCCAGAACCAAATGGCCAGATGGAAGGGCATCCTGACTTGCATGTGATGCTTGCCAGATGGATGGGCATCCTGACTTGCATGTGATGCTTGCCAGATGGAAAGGCATCATGACTTGCATGTGATGCTTGCCAGATGGAAGGGCAACCTGACTTGCATGAGATGCACCCAGAACCAAATGGCCAGATGGATGGGCATCCTGACTTGCATGTGATGCTTGCCAGATGGAAGGGCAGCCTGACTTGCATGTGATGCTTGCCAGATGGAAGGACATCCTAACTTGCATGTGATGCTTGCAAGACGAATGGGCAACCTGACTTGCATGTGATACTTGCCAGATGGATGGGCAGCCTGACTTGCATGTGATGCTTGCCAGATGGAAGGGCAACTTGACTTGCATGTGATGCTTGCCAGATGAATGGGCAACCTGACTTGCATGTGATGCTTGCCAGATGGAAGGGCATCCAGACTTGCATGTGATGCTTGCCAGATGGAAGGGCATCCTGACTTGCATGTGATACTTGCCAGATGGATGGGCAGCCTGACTTGCATGTGATACTTGCCAGATGGATGGGCAGCCTGACTTGCATGTGATGCTTGAAAGATGGAAAGACAGCCTGACTTTGCATGTGATGCTTGCCAGATGGACAGGCAGCCTGACTTGCATGTGATGCACCCAGAACCAAATTGCCAGATGGAAGGGCATCCTGACTTGCATGTGATACTTGCCAGATGGATGGGCAGCCTGACTTGCATGTGATGCTTGAAAGATGGAAGGGCAGTCTGACTTGCATGAATGGAACCACTTGGCTAGATGGAGGGTCTGCATGAATCAGACTGGGAACAGTGTGAAAAGGTTTCTGAACCCAAGACAGTGGGCTGGCTTGAGTAAGGTGTTGGATAAATATAAGAAGAGCTGCACAGGTGGTGCATGTATGATGTTAGGCTCATGTACTGGGTCACGAGCTTGACTTGTTACTCTTTTCTCACTGTTTTCCATTAGCATACTGACTGTTTCTTAGGAGACCATCTTTGAAGTGCACTAGATGATTATGCCCTATCAATCCTTGTAGACTCCAATGAATTTAAGGCAAAATCAGCTCCATTGACGCCTCCTATCAGGCCACCGGCTCTGCTCAGATGGATAAAGAGGAAGAGACATGGTCCTTTGATCAAGCTGTAAATAAAATTTTAATAGCAGCAATAACTTACCTGTCCCTATTGGGTAGCTTGTATTTTTGTTGTATTGAAAAACTTTGACCATTCAATGTGAATACACCATCCCACACAGTTGAGAATTGTCAATAAGACACAGCCCACTTGTGCACCTTGCATACATATGCCCATAACAAAACAAAACACAATGAAATTTATGAAAATAATTTTACAAATTTAGTAGTCAATTCACTTATGGTATATTTTCTTTAATGAAACAATAAACAGGACCAAATGTGCTTAACCATATTTGTTTTACTAAAGAAAATTAACCCTTAGTTGAACTGACTTTGGCATTCCTCAGCTACCATCACTCCTCAAACAAATAAAATGACTGTAAACAGATCTTAAAAAGCTTAGCACAACACTTCAGGATTTAGAAACCCATCAGAGCAAGAATAGTACGATTACAGAACATTTGACTAAGGCAGTGGTGTCAATTTCGGCTGCAAACTATGTGAAATACTCCTGAAAATTTTGCCTCTAGTTCTGATGCTAACCAGGAACATGCTATACAGCACCAACACTTCTGGCAATACGACATCAATACAATATCATTCTTCTCACACTTGAAATCTTACACTGTAGGACTAAAAGGAAAAGAAGTGGCCAATGATCAAATTCTTGGTGGCCATTTTTCGAAAATCTTCAAGGATCATTGCTCCATCAGGCAGAATCCTAGATTTAAAAACTCTATATTCAACAAGATCACTGTATTAAGAATTATGAAAAGTTCAGTGAACATTGTTTAACATTTTTAAATAAATTAAATAGTATGCATCAACAATTTGAGTAACTAAGCAGCACATGTCACAAACCTTTATTCCTACTTGCTAAACAATTTTTTATTGGTCAAACATTAAATATGCAGATACTTTTCTCAAAATTCTCCTCAAAGTTTAATACTAGCTGCAGTTGGCTTGAATACATTTTAAGAAACATTAATGTCTTTTTAGGAATCCAAATATCGGCAAGAAAGAAGTAAAAAAAAAATGTGTGTGTGTGTGTGTGTGTGTGTGTGTGTGTGTGTGTGCTTCCATATGCTATAAAGTGGCTATTGACGTAATGCAAGTTTGAAAGGTTGATGTTTGGTGGTATATATTTAAATATTATGAAAATTACAATAAGTTCTTCACTTAACATTTTAATAAATGTTGACACAAAGAAATATTTTCGAAAGCTTGCCCAAAAGGGCTACACATGCTGGTAACCAATCTCTATGCTGTGTAAAATCAATGTTAAAAAATTAGTGAAGCAAAATCCAGACTGTAGCCATTTTTTTAAGTTCTCTGGGTAAACAAGAATTTCTTGTCATTGTATTTAAAAACATATTTTAAACATTATACAGATTCCTGATCAAAAGTGCATGACATTCATTGGAAACACTTCTGCTTTTGGTAAGTTGCTTTGTACAGCAAAATGATTTAAAATGTGTAAAACCTCCAAACATTTATCTCATTTTTAAGAAGTAAAACTTTTCATTTTTTTTTAAAGAACATTCAAACATGTAAAATGATTGGTCCAAAAACTGACAAACAAAGCTGCACAAACCAAAGAATCTACAACTTCCAAAAGCCCGGCTTTGAAAACTGGCATTTTTTTTTTCCTGTTAAAGCTTTTACAAAACTTCTTCACTGGGTGTCAGGGCAAACTTAATAAGTTCCCATTTCAAAACATGTCACTTCCTTGTACATATTTCACAAAGCAGACATCTCTGCTATCTGGTGATTTACAATTTCGATATTATCCCTATGGTAATCAGTGTAACAGACACACATGTTCAGAGTCTAAAAATGTAGTTCCAAACAGTTGGCCAATCACATATTTTCTTGTGGCTGAATTCAGCCTCATAAATATGTCTTGATTGTATTTTGAACTAAGTACAATTCTTTGCAAACATTGCGAGTAGTATAGACCAGTGACATGGGGCAAAAGCAGCACTTGCGATCAAATGGAAAAATAATAGAACTGCCTCACTGAGATGCTATTGTGAACATTATGGTGCATAATGGGAAATTAACATTAGGCGGCACTTGGGTGCATAAGGGGAAATGAATATTAAGTGGCCAGTTTAAAAGAAGTACAGAACACAAGAGAAAATTTAGTCATCAAAATATCCCCATTAAACATGCAATAGCATGTATCTCGTCGTAGATCGCTTGCGGCGAGAGACATTTAAAGCACAGTATGCACGGGTGTTTTACCCTTACTAAGACTCATTCTCCTGGAAATTTAAGGCAAGTTTCTTATCTAATTGACATATTGGTCTTTTGGATCTTGTCAAGGAGTATACGTTCTCCATTTTTGTTCTACAGCTATAGGGGTAAGTGTTACATTTTTATTTTATTTGATATGTGAAGCATATTCATTTTCAATGTCGTAGCGTGAAATGTTACCTTTACCACTACGCGGATTTGAAACGTTGTGAACTTTTGAATTGTTACAGGTTGCTATTAAGAGTTTAATTTAGTAGCATGTGTCTATAGATTTTAATTCCGTACCTGTTATTATGACCAGTCTGATGTCATTTTAGCTGTGCGTGTGTGTGTGCGGGTATATCAGACTGTCGGTCTGGCTGTCTCTATGGGGATGGAAGCAGGTGTGACCATCAAGGCCATACAAGGACGGAACTGTTGATTTGTAAACTTGTGCGCATAGTGGATCCATGAAGGATATGTGTGGCCAATACAAGTGTGGGCCAACCCAAGAATTCAGGAGAACTGTGTGGTTTGACGATGGACACGTGAACCATGTCAAAATGTTTCGTTTGCAAGGTTTTACAAGTATTTATGAGTCATACGTGGTTATGAATCGTACGGGCTGTACAAATTACTGAGTCACGAGTCATATGTTTGGTACAGTTGTTATGTTGATTCAGTTGATCATATTTGTTTCAATTGATGATGTTTCAATCGAATATAATAATCTCGCTTTCATTACACGCGATGATTTGAATCTTATTTTCATTACATGAGATTATTTGAATTTACTTTCATTACGTGAGATTATGTGAATCTTACTTTCATTACATGAGATTATATGAATCTTACCTTCATTACATTTGAATATATGAATCACATTTGTTTTCCCATTTGTGAATGTTTGTGTCAAGTATTTGAATGAGTCGTATGTTTAAAGCGTGAAAGAATCACACTGTATATGTTATAGAAGATATACATATTTTTATTAATTCATTTCATAAACTTCCATCTTTCATCACATTGTGTTGTGTTGTCATTTAATCCAAGCATCCATTCAGGTAAAATCCTGTTACACCTACAAATCAACCGAAAGCTGCAGTTCGAACCACCTGGGCTATTTATGAAACAAGGATTGACCAAGAAGTTGCAAAAGCATCAAACTTGTTTGTTTTTTGTTTTTTTGTTTTTTGTTTTGTTTTTTGTTTTTTTTTTTGTTTTGTTTTTTTTTTTTTTATTAGCAACTTCTCGATTAATCCATTGTATAAATAACCCAGGAGGTCCAAATAAACAACGGCTTCCTTGTTGCCAATAAATTTTCAGCAAATAAAATGTGTGATTTTTATGTAAATTACTGCGCCAACATACATCCGAGGCATATTTTGATCTGAATGAAAAGAATTTCCAGGACTCCAATATAAAATCAGATTCTTCTTAGTAACTAAGTGTGAAACTATATCTGATATTCTTGGGTGAGAATATCATTTTCGAGATAATCGCCGTGGCGGCTATATTAGATGTATTTTGGACCCACTAGATATCAAAAGATGTCTTTTAGTGAAATCATTGGTCGATATGTCCATCCTTTCAGGAGGAGAAGCCGTAACAAATTTTCAGGATGGCTGTCGTAGTGATCTTATTAGATGTAAGACTGGCATTATTTTCATTTAGACCAACCAGAACTCTTACGAAGTCTTCCGGTGAAAATCCCATGCAAACATGACCATCGATTCCAATGGAGGAGCGATAACATTATATTCAAGTTGGCCGACATGTCGGCCATGGTGGATATCACATCTGTATGCCTGGGTTCGAGACTCGGACTCAACCAGTGCGGTTATATGAGAAAGCTTGCGAGTAGCTTCCGGTGGGTCAATGGATTTTCCTGGGACCTACCTCAGCCAGATATACTAGCCGCCATGAACATTCTAATATGCGCGGAGAAGTGGCGTTAAATCCATAACAACACATGGGTTTAAGGAATATTTCATCAGTAATTAATATACTCTTCGCCTTGTCGCGGAGAAATCAGTATACTTTTTGTTGGGAAAAGAATAATACATCCGGATAAATAGTATATCTGGATAAAATCTCTCTCTCTCTCTCTCTCTCTCTCTCTCTCTCTCTCCAGCTATTGAAATGTGTCATTGCTATATTTAGATGATAAATATTTTTTAAAAAACTTTTCCGGTATAATATTGTTCATGTGGATATCTGTGTCTAAAATTGTGTGCCAGCAAATAGGAAAATATATCTTCTTTTTCTTTGTTGTAATATATCTTGATGCCGTTTTGGTTTTTGCTTAAACAAATCTGAAACTTTTATACACAAGCCCTTAAGAAACAATAAATTCAACAATAAATTCATTTTACTCTGTAGATTTGCTTTTCAGTTCCACGGAGAAGTACTTAGCTTGGTTATATATATATATATATATATATATATATATATATATATATATATATATATATATATATATATATATATATATATAACACTTGTCGTGTTCAGAACATGTCACTGCGTGACAAAATTTATCCTGGCGAAAATACATAGACTAACAAAATTACCCATGAAAAAACTGGAGATAAAAACTTAAATGTTATCCAGTTACACAGGTCACGTTTGGAATGTGAAGTCACCAGTTTTATGCAAATGTCAAGTGGAAGGTCAGAGCAGAAAGTTATAACCAACAAGAACTAGGTTTATATGGGCACTTCATCATCTGATAATAAAATACCGATAAAATTTTAACCGTAAAGACCCTTTCAGGTAGCAGGTTATTTTACTCGATTTATTCCGCCTGTCTGAGGTTATTTTACTCGATTAATTCCGCCTGCCTGCTACATTATACTTTACCTGGGGCAGAGAATGTTGCACAACCCCGTATTTATACTATATCATCAAATCTATACGCGTAACACGTTACTAATCATTGTTATGAATTATGTCGATCAAACCAGAGGGTCTAAAGAGAGTTGTCCCAAGTGATGTTTTCCAAGGAATTCGTATACGTTAATTTCGTGCCACCACAATATTTACCGATCACCATACATTTAACATTGTATACGTTTGACAGAACTTCCTCCCACAATCCTACGCTTGGAAAATCTTCCGCTTTGTTAGTTCTAATGGTTTTCCCCATATCTGGATATTGCGATTCAGTCCATCGACACTTCCACTGCCCTTATTTTCTTTTTAACCTCCAAGAAATATTCGTCTTTCGAGTAAAATATTCAGAAAAACAAACATTTGACGAAGATTTCATGCCCCTCCAAGCGAGATTTCATTATTTATTTTGTGAAATCGATGAACCTCCCTGTGCAGAGTGTGCTACAAACATTCCATCTAATAGTTTTTGGCAAGAAAAGAAATGAAAACAAAGAGCACAACATGGCAAGGGTATGAAACAATATATATGATTTGTCTGTGGTACTCTGTGGATTCATGTTGGAATAATATTCCTGGAGCTTAATTGCATGTCAAATACATGGGTTAGCTCTGAATTGCTTTGAATGAAACATAAATCAAGGAATAAAAACCTGAAACTAATATAAGCCTGCCAGAATTACTGAAGTCTGAAACGTAACCACCCATCTATTAAACACTTTCCCCAGGTGATGCGACTAGTCATGCAGCCCAATTAAGCAACCATGATTATTTATTGGTAACATGTCTATGATCAAAGAAAAATTAGAATCTCTTCCAGGACTAGGGTATTGTATTCGCATCGGATTTCTATGTTTGACACTATACTGTTTATCAGGTTACACGTACTAACCATGGCTTATTTATACTTTAGCCGATCTGAATAAAAATTAATCTCGGTGAATGTCATTGATGTACTAGAGTCGATAAGGATAACTTTGAAATTGTAGCGAAATTCCAATATTTTATCATCCAAAAATGACTTAATGATCAAATATTATCCGAGTATAATTTAATCCAAGCTATTTTAAAACCGCTTTTGTCTGTTTGTCTCGTGTTACTGCTAATACTAATATTGTTTCCACCACCACCATTGCTGTTACTACTACTACTACTACTACATGTCCTACCTCTACTACAAACTGTATTGTTCAAAAGTTTGGTTTCGGTGCTAAATTTCAACGATAAAACATTCCGATCATAGTTACCTCTTGTAATGATTGCTACGTGCTTAATGTTGAAATAAGTATACAACAGTTGCGCCTACAGAACTATTGTTTTTTTTTTTTTGGCGGGATGGATGGGGTCAGACATGTAGTGGTCAGCTATTAAGTTTTAAGCATGCAGGCCAAAAGATGTTTAGAAGATAAATGGGGGGGGGAGGGGGGCATGGTAGCATATAATTCCAAATATGGTAAAGATTACAGAACTTACGAAAGTTGTTGTTGTTGTGTGTGTGTGTGTATGTGTTGTTAAAACTAATATATATACTAAGCAATTGGAAAATAACGGAAGCCACGGCGTTGATGCCTTCGTATATACACTTTCTTCAATATAAAATATAAATATATGGAAGGTGAGTTATGACAGACCATTACGATCATGCCTCACTAAATCGAAATCCAGTGATTGAACAAATATTGTTGGTGTGTGGGGGGGGGACTCTGACTTGTCAGTTTTCCTCTTTTTATCCAAAGAATTACAAAGACATTAGCACGATACTGCGTATATCATTTTTCGCTTTTATCCAGTATCGGTGAACCTTGTCATAGTTGATTGAGTATGTACCTTACCACGGGTGATCGAGTGGAAGGATGGTTGAGCCCAGTCGTGTAGCAAGAAATTCAGCTCCACTACACTACAGCAAAACTTACTTATGGGAATCCATCCCAATAATATAAAAAAATTTCTTTGATTCCCCCACTATCCTTCCACACAATTGCGGTGGTTGTTCGGGGTGGGCGGTTGCAACGCCACTTACTGAGCCGTTGAATCTTACCTTAGATGATTGAGTCACTGTCTTTAACCGCACATTAACAAATAAATGAATATTTAGTGCCTTTTCCATAGGACATAATAGTAAAGTGTTTTGTCATCAGACGCACAATGACAGCCAGCCCCCCCCCCCCTTTCTCTCTCGCGCGCGCGCATCTCTCATCCAATTTCCCAATATGACTTTAAAAGATCTCCGCTGTTATTGAATTAGATTGGCCATCTCAAACTAGCAATAAGAAATGGAGTGGAATTTTCAAATTGTGTGTACGTATGGGCAGGATTGGAACCTACAAACTGACTGTTAGTTTGGCACACTAACCATTCAGTTACCATAATACGCTGAGGTTCTGAGACAAACCGTTTTTGAAAAGATGCTTGAGCATGGCACCTAACAAAAAAAAAATCGATTCCTTGTTAATGATATACGAAACAAACGTATATTTGTGATTTTTTCCGCCGTGATTCAAGATCGGTCATTTGTGTGTGTGTGTGTGTGTGTGTGTGTGTGTGTGTGTGTATATATATTCTTCCTCTTTAAAAATAAATTAATTCATATGCACAAAGATAACACTAGAACGTATGATCTCGCAGCAGATGTACACTGAACTGACGCTGCAGATCCTAAACTCGCTGAAGTGTTAAACATCGTATGTCAGTTTGCTCTATCATATTGCACAAAATTTATATAAATTTCGGAAATTCTCATGTTCAAGGCTAATTTTAAGCTTAATGAAGCTTCAGGCACCATATGTCTCAAGACGTTTCACCTTTTTGTCTTTATTGCAGTGATGAGTGACCAGTTTGCTCTTTCAATCTGAACAAAATATATATAAATCTCAGAAATAATTCTGCTTAAGACTTTAAGTTGACAATGACTATAGTTGAGCGTTATTGTCTCAAGTGATTTATCCACGTATTACTTGAGGTTGTGTTACATGTAATTCAGGTGAGATACAGTTGAGAAACAGGTGAGGCAGACAGTAGGTGTGATTTAGGAGACCCACCCCTTACGGGTGAAAGAGATGTCTGCTGCTTTGCTGAAATTGGATCATAGTCATTAGCGCAAGAAACAAACTAAGGTTTCTTCAACGCAAAACTGCCGGATGCCTTTTCTAAATAGTGATTAGTCTTCGATTCATACGTGGTTTGGACGATCGGGATCAATGAAATGAGTGGTGTTGTTTTGGCGTTGAATCCTTTATTACAACTTCATTTGGCGGCCAATATAACTGGACAAGGAAGAACCCGGAAGAACTTCGTTAAGAACCACCGACCTACGGGAAGCTACTGGAAGCTTTCTCACATATCCACGTTTGCCGAGCCCAAGACTCGAACTCTCGCGGACACAGCTTAGGTGGCAGCGACCGGTAAATGCGAGCGCTTTAGAATACTAGGTCACCCGGGGCCCCGGATGTATGAAATTAATGCTTAATCGTCTGAAAGAATTTACTATGACCGTAATGACGAGCTGTTTAAACAAAAGTTCCAATTTCCACAATGTGAATACTATTTTTTTTTTTTTTACATATATGGAAAGAAAACTATTTTACATATGTGAAAAAAGGCATATAAGTATGTGAAATAAAAATGTATTTTAAATATGTGAAGTTCTTTATTTAATACTAGAATGTGAAATACGTGATATATTTCGCATATGTATAATTCCTTTCTTCATAAATGAGAATAAGATTTTTTAAAAATGTGAATTTGTTTTTCACCTTTTACGATATTCTTTTTTACGTATGTGAAATAAATAACTTATCTCAGATATGTGAAAAACCGTTTCACATACGCTAAATTCTTTTTCATGTATGTGAAATAATGTCAGAAAAGAATTATATACCTGTACAATTATTTTTTACATGAAATTATATAAAAATAAATATTTCACACACGCGAAAATATAGTTAACAGTTGTAACACAGATTTTTAAATGTGTAAAAAAAAAAATAAGCATATATTGTGCATATGTTTATTTTTTAACATCCTATTTTGTGACATCCATGACTTTCGTTTGTCGCAGATGTATAATTCGTTTCTATCATAGCAAAAGAAAAAAAATTATTTCACTTGTGTAAAAAAAAGGGAAAGAATTTCGTATATGTGAGACCGATTGTCAGATGAGAACAGGCGTGGAAAATATAACCCTTTAAATATCCTAAATTCTTTTTTAATATGTAAATAAGGTTCAATATTATTCTTTTCAAATTCATTTTATAAAAATATTTATTTTGCACATGTGAAAGATTCATTTACATATATCGAATATAAAACCAGACATTTTCGTACTATTTTACATATATGACAAAAAAAAAATAAAAAAAAAAAAAATGTTAAAACACGTCTTGTCATAAACCGTCAGGTACTTCATAAGATAAATGAGATCATTCGACCACAAAATGTGAGTCTTCCATCAACCATCTTTGACAGAATCATGCACTCCGTCCAGATTCAAATAAATTTGTCAATATCAATTGTCTATTTCTGCTACTACGTCAAAACAACATGCATGCAACTTATTTGCATTGACTTTCTGCGGTGCAATAGTCTCTTGGAACTTTTTGTTCGCAGCGCATCTCGATGAAGAGCCGTCTGGGCATGCGTGAGTGCTTAACAATTCCTAAACCGTTTGAGACCTATCTTAAGCTATGATTGGGTGGTTCGTAGATCTGCACAACGAGTTTATAATTCTAACATGGTAATATGGATGACTGAATGTGGTCTGTATATGTGGACAGAGTTTGTAAACGATTAAATCAGCATCTGGAGCGAGTGTTTGTTTTGCATAAATTTCAAATAACTCACAAATTATGAAACTAACGTGCCCGAGAAAAGCTGTGTGCGATTATCAATCCAAGTGTCAACGTATGTCTGGTGGGAGTTTATAATGGGACCCCTGGGTCACGCCTGCGAGTCAAACGCGTGCCACTGGCTCACAACTGAGAAACTATTGAGATTTTTGTCTTATAATTATAGTACCCTCATTGGGCATGAGAGGGCAAGTTAAAATATGCGATTGACTTCATTCCCTGGCTCCATTCGTAATTCCTAGGGACTTAGCCCCTTGCTTAACGGTTGGAAATCCAATGTTATAAACACATATATACTTTTAATGGCATGACACGATGAATTCATATAGGCAATTAATTTGGACCTTCAGGTAGTCTTGCCCTTGGGTATTTTACTCCATGGGGACGGCGTTGAGGTGGCTATGACAAGGCAGGAACGAGCCGGAAAATGTGTTTTACAACAACTACATTTTTTTAATGATATCGTCATGATCGTACACCATTAGGGGTGGCTAACCGTCATTGATTCATGGAATAATGATTCGGTGGGGGGTGGGGTGGGGGGGTGGGGCGTGATTGTGTGTCTGTGTGTGTATGTGTAGATACATAACATTTTAACATTTGCAAGAAATGCTTTAGAGACAAATGGTTTGTTATGCATTTGTGGTAAAAAATTAATTTCTTCTTCAAAATTTCATTCAGTTTGTAGCACGAGTGGGAACATATTTATATTTATGATGAACAAGATATATTTAATACAAAACAATCGGCGACGTTTATAACACACGTCTACCAGAGAGATGCTATATAAAATATAATATTTGTCAAATAGTACCATGCATTATTTGGTACAACCATCAGCTTGACTTATTACAGTAATCAGTTAGCACAATATCCATTAAATTGGCGTCTGTTAACACCCGCACAGTCCACTGGTCGTGTTAAATAATTTATTGTAATCAATTTTTCATGCGGAATGAGAAGAGTACCAGACAAAGAGGATCTGATTCAATGTCGTCTGCTGGGGTAAGTTGCCTATTTGCATGTCACGAGACATAGATTAAGCAGCTGATTACGTTGAAAAGAAGTTCTAGTCATCGAGTTTAGATGGACAGGGCATGTCGACAGATGAGTAAGATAGTTTCAACAAAATGTCCAAACTATAAAAGGGCATGTCTTCTCCAAGGACAACGACAAGTTATATATAATCACTCCATGGAATATAGATATAAATCACTCCATCGAATACAGTAGTATTAATGCTGATTTACCCGCTTTAAAATAGTATACACAATATTATCTTCCTCTGTTTTGAGACCTGGAAACAAGATGCCAGATCTGGCCAAATATCTGTGTATTTTTATCGTCATATAAGCATCTTACAGATAAACTTTCGTGGTGAAACAAATGGTGGGGAATCACGAAAAGCGACAGCTCCGTATGATGAGTACAACGCCATTAGTATACAAAAGTAGGATATTCCAGTCTCCTTCCTTCGATATCTTCCGGAGGAATGTTAGGAATAAGTAGCAATGTTTCAATTTTATGAGATTGTATGACTACTCATTTTTTTTGTCAAAGTTTAGGGTTTTATGACCACTTAATTTTTTTGTCAAAGTTTAGGGTTTTTATGAGTACTCAGTCTTTTTGTCAAAGTTAAGGAGATTTTATGACTACTTAAATTTGTTTTGGTCAAAATTTAATGTTTTTATGACTACTCAATTTAGTAAAAGTTTAGGGTTTTTATAACAACTCAATGTTGTCAAAAATAATGAGTTTTTATAACTACTCAATTTAGTAAAAGTTTAGGGGTTTTATAACAACTCAATGTTGTCAAAAATAATGAGTTTTTATGACTACTTAATTTTGTAAAAGTTTAGTTTTTTTTATGACTACTTAAATGAAAACGCCTTCATTAGGATAAAGAAATGAACGAGAAAATTACTAATGTTCTCATCAGAATGGAAATGACATGTGGTGGCACTTGTTTAATGTTAAGTTTTGGAATACAGTTTAAATAAGCGTCAGTTTTAGGTCTATGAGGTCATTTGCATACTTGGGAAGTGCTGTTTCGATATGTGTTTTTACCCTGGGTCTTATGGGGTAGAAAGTTGAATAGTTGGTATGTACATTCTGAATTATTTCATAATTCATAGCTATTGTCTGTAATTTATGAAACAAGAATTTACAGCTTTACGATTTAATTTAAATAATTTATAACTTTTAAACGTACGTGTACAAGATAGCGAATTCAATAATGGATAATTCATTTATTGTAAGGCATGAAGCATTTCACTAAACCACGTGATACTGTACCTGGCAACGCGTTTAACACCTGTTCCAGTGGACACTATTGCCATGTGCCGACATTAAGTGACGTCACATTAGTCACGTGATGCACCCACGGAAAATACAGTATATCGCGGTATTTCTGAACATACCACGATAGTACCAAGGTATATCGTGCTTATTTTAGGTACCAGCAATGTACATTTCTGGGGCAGCGGCTGACATTTAAAAACAATACAAAACAAACATTTCTCTCCTGATCAAAAGTAGGAAAAATATGTTACTTTGATTTATAGCAAAACAAAAACAAAACAACAGTTTATATCAGCTCTATTATTTAAAATAAAATTAATGATCTCGAGATAAAAAGAGATTAATTATCTCAGCTAAAAGAAATCGCAGCCAACCCCACCGAAAATGAAATGGTCAGTACTGTATAGTCGATAAATGCGCTGTGATTATGTTAATTCTTGCTTAAGGTGTCATCTAAAACTGTCTAAAATGGAATGATTAGGCTCACATTGTAGCTGATATCCTATAAAAGACATTGTGCTGACATTAGACAGTTTGTTGACAAAAAATAGGAAGTGTTGACGCTAAAGACTGCAATTTACTAGTTGCAGTATTGATATAATAAACAGGGAAAGTGGGATGTCAACACCTGGGCAAGATATTTATCAGAGAGGGTAGAAAACTTATAGCACGCTGACTCGACAAACGAAAAAAAAAAAATTAATGGACTTAAGGAATTACGTAAAATTCAAATATAAAACGTGTGCTCTCCTGAAAATCTTAAGATGATTCGCAGTCTCACAAAGGAATACACGTGCTCTAATAAATAACCAAAAATGTCCTTTTAGAAAACAAAAAAATATGGATTTGGCCAGAATGTCTTTCTCATCTTTTCACTTCGCAACCACTTTGACATACGTGACACGTGTCTAACATGTGATTAAAGGATCATAGATATAATTATATTTAATTATATTTTGACAAAATACAAGTGCTTGATAAATTTTTTAAATTTTTTCAAATTATTTTCTCGTGGAAAATTAAATATAACTAATTTCGTAAGAAGATTGCTTGGGAATTTCCGTATATTCCTTACTGACGGAAACTACCGAAATACTGGTACAGTGAAAAAGTACCGTGGTACGAACCACCGGAACCAAATACCACGACGTACCGGTACCTCTAAACTCTATTATTGCCTTTTCTCTTGGGAACTGTCCACATACAGTGTTGGAAGGTTAATTTTGGTTTAGTACTTGTATACGAGTCGAAACAGTTGGCCACTGTAGGGGAACAGTATTTCCGGAAGATGGCAATATTATAAAAACATACTCATTCCCGAAATGGCGTAGCTGTCTTAAGGTTAAAAAAGCAACAGACAGAAACAATGTATCTGACAAATTTTGTAATCAAAGCTTTCACATAATACATTTTTCCCCTACAGTAGAACCCACTGGAGCCAAAGCCGTGAGCAAGTTCTGCTTTCTGTTGAAGCTCCAACATCTCTATTATTGTTACAGTTGCAAAGCCACAAAGGACTCGTGACACTGCAAAACAGATAATCTAAGATCTTTTGGTATACTTGTAACAACTAAGGGCGCAACCATCCTTCTGAATGTTACAATACTCCGTATTGTTCCTCCAGGAAGGCGAGTATCAAGTGTTTGACGAGTTCCCGATATGGCTTGATGTATATCCCGATAAATCACGCAACCGATAAAAACAATTAATCTTTTCATCTCGGCCAATGATTCATTAAGTAAAGAATTCTTAAAACAAAACCATCACTACCCAAACGCGACATATCGTATTTAACCTCATATAATGCTTTCCTAACAAGATCTTCATGCGTTCGGAGACCATTCTAACCTGTTAGTCCTATCTACACTATCAAGCAAACAGTAAAAAACCTCATTTGTTGAAATGGCCGATTTGCAGTTGAGTGTGTGTCATATACACATTCAAACACGGTAATTGGTGAGTGTAAAGACAATTAGCTAAGATAAACCGATAGCATCCTTTGTGCTTCGAGTTTTAATGTTTGGCGTATACTTTTATCTCTCATCTGAAACATATGTGTCAACACTATTCTGTTTTGTGCCAACATGAAGATGAAGATTTTTAAGATAACGTAACTTGTTATTAGAAATTCATTACAAGTTGAGCATTCTTCCGTGTTCAATAGATGTTTTGTTTTCCTTGTGTAATGGATACTCTAGAAAACGTTTCGGCTGATTTAATTTCTTTCAAGCGAAGTTTTCAAATGTTCAGACACGAAAAAATAACCCAGTTGGTTTTCACACAGTTTCGAATTTGAAAAATACTTTTGTATGGTCTTTAAAAAAAAAACAAAAAAAAACAAAAAAAAACAAAACAATACAGCTACCATTTGAGACTCGATCTCAATACTTGCAAATTGAAATGGTCCGTTACCAAACAGCTGTTATCCGCAGGGATTCTGTATAGCTCCTTTTTGTGAAAACAAAGCAAAGGATGAAAGCATTTCTTCTCTCTTTGTGCTAAATATAAAGACATTAGAAAAAATAATTTAATAATTTATAGTACGTTGGATATAGCATCAGATATGGACAGGGATGAGTTATTATGACATTAAATAAGCGTGTTTGATTACGATGTGACGCGGTTGCATATTAATTTATATATGTGACATGTTTTAAAAAAGGGCAAAGAGTTAAACAGGTGTACAATGAAAATGTGTTGATAATCTATTCAGCTGTGAAATTGTAAGCCATTCTCTTTGATACTAGTTTATACATTATATATTATTTTAGTTGACATTAAAATGTTTTAATAGCTGAAGTTTATTGTAAGAATGTATGTGTTTATACGTGTGAAAATTATATTTTGATAAGGAGAGAGAGAGAGAGAGAGAGAGAGAGAGAGAGAGAGAGAGAACATGCTCAGTTTGAATTATAGCATTTGATAGCAGATATTTAGCAATACCATGTGTTGGGAAGAAAGACAATAAATTATCACACGTTATATCAATTTGCAAATAAATGAGAAAGTATTCATAACTTTGAATCTGTCTGCAATAGAATATCAGTATTCTCCCTCAAAGATGTTTGTCTGTCTCGCCATTTATTTGTTATTCCATGTTGAATAACTTTGTTTAGCTTTCTTAGATATTGTCTCCAGTGTATAGTTAGCAACTCAAACGTGATAAAACTTTCCCCTTCAATAAAACAAAATATACAGAATGGTAACAATACAACTATACATAAAACAACAATAATGACAGCAGCAGCAGCAACAACAAAAACCCTGATTTTCATTAAATTTCATACCATGACACATACATACTGTAACGCTATTTTACGCTGATACCATTTAATCCACACACAGAAAATTTGATAACATTAAAGAAAATTTCTTTCACACCCGTACGTGTTTGGCAGTATACATAAGTAAAATATATAGAGTGATAAAAATAAAACAAATTCGAAATACATTAAGTGCATTTAACACAACCACATACACATATTGCTTTACGCTTTAACAATTATACCATTGTATTCACACACAAATGCATGCACGCAGATATTCTGTTAACTTCAACTATATTTTCTCGCGCCATTAAACTATAATAACATTATTGAAACATGTTCTCCTTTTCGTGATCTTACTGGAACATCTTCTCTTTTTCTTCATCTTCCAGGAACATCTTCTCCTTTTCTTCATCTTATTGGAACATGTTCTCATTTTCTTCATTTTTGTAGGAACATCTCTTTTTCGTCATCTTACTGGAACATCTCCGCATACTAATATTGGTCGGTGGTATAATAGAATTCGGTACGGAGATTCGAACCCAGGTCAGCACCATCATTATATGGTGATGCGTGCTTAGTCGTGACGGAATATGGGCTGGTGCGTGCAGGCAAGGCGATGGGTGCCGTTTACCCGCGGACCTGGGTTCGAATTTCCGTACAGTACGAATGAAAAATTCTCTAACCTGTATGACAGTATTATTTGTATTAAATATTAATTCTGCCTACAATTATCAAGAATTCTTCTATAGAATCCAGGGATAGCACTTTCCGTTCTGTCTGGTGTATATTTATAATTTTATTTAATTAAGCCTGTATACCTTGATTTCTTTCATAGGAATCCGGAACGGCTGTGTAGATAGATGAGAATTACTTATCAGGTCGTCATGCGAGTGTGTCTGCTACGCACGAGTGCATATAACACCGATTCAGCACCATCATTATATGGTGATGCGTGCTTAGTCGTGACGGAATATGGGCTGGTGCGTGCAGGCAAGGCGATGGGTGCCGTTTACCCGCGGACGTGGGTACGAATCTCCGTAGAGTACGAATTAAAAATTCTCTAACCTGTATGATAGTATTATTTGTATTATATATATATATATATATATATATATATCATGTCGCATTTCAGTTTTTGAATATTATTATTCTTGTTTCTCTCACAATCAGTTTGTGCATCCCACCCTTAACAAATTAAAATAAAAAACGGGACAAGGGAAATAACTCTAGAGTTTGCAGTTTTGTAACTTGAAAGAGTTATATTTATTCAATTAATTCATCAATTCCCGCCAAAGTTAGTTATTCGAAAGAAAGCTAGGAAGAAGTTCGGAATCAGTACTGGAATAAATAAACAAATGAACGAGCAACGAAAGTGGAAGGAATAAAATATCGGTATCTTAAAAAACAGAATTATACTTTAAAATAAAATTGACAACTATCATCCAGTGACCTGTTCGAAATTATCCGTTCCCATTGAAGATTCTGCGCCTGCTGAGCCGGTAGAAGATCAGCAGAATCACATAATTGGAGCGCGTGACTAAAACAGACGACATAGATGTGGTTAAAAAAGCAAACGCAATTCGGCTTCATCTTTCTAATCTGCAAATAGATGAATTCTGAAAATATATATTATGGTAAGTTGATGAATGTTAAACATATTTATTAATTGATTTCCATTTAGAGATGAGGTTTTTTTGTTCTTTATATTAGGTATTCAGTCCAATTCTTTCCACCCCAAATAGCATGAGAATTGTTTGCATTAATTAATATTTATTAAAATTTCGTTGAAGATTAGTTATCATGTAACATCCAGATAATTTATATTTTATGAATACAAATTAGTTTGTAACTGAAAAGTAACAGATGCGTAAGGCGACACCATCTGTCATTGCAATTTTATGAAATCGTAGTCGGGTGTTTTATCACGGAATTTGTTGACAAAGTGAGGACTCCCCTTTACACTTTTTTGATCTGGGACTATCTTGTAGTATCCAGCATACTTCTGATGATCATTGTACAGCAAGTTGAATGACTTGAAAATCCAAAATGTCCCTATGCACATCTCAATTAAAAATCTTTCTAATTGTATTTAAAAATGAAATTTGTTTGGGTTACCCCCCCCCCCCCGTCGGTTTTTGAAGATTGAAGCTGAAATTCTGGTGAAAATTCAAGAATTATTTCAGCTCAAAAATTATATAATCGGTATATTTTCGCCCAGTTTGTGGGAGCCGGTCACACAAGGTGACCTATATCCTATAATTTTATGCAAGTACTTGCACAAAATCAGAACTAAAATTTTGTTACCTGTAAGTAGTGAGATGAGATGACCAGTATGGTTAATTGATATGTAGTCTATTGGGCAGTTACATTGACCATCCTGCATAGTCTATTGGGCAGTTACATTGACCATCCTTTGTAGTCTCTTGGGCAGTTACATTGACCATCCTGTATAGACTATTAGGCAGTTACATTGACCATCCTTTGTAGTCTATTGGGCAGTTACTTTGACCATCCTTTTTATTCTATTGGTCAGTTACATTAACCATCCTTTGTAGTCTATTGGTCAGTTACATTGACCATACTTTGTAGTCTCTTGGGCAGTTACATTGACCATCCTGCATAGTCTGTTGGGCAGTTACATTGAACATACTTTGTAGTCTGTTGGTCAGTTACATTGACCATCCTTTGTAGTCTCTTGGGCAGTTACATTGACTATCCTTTGTAGTCTATTGGGCAGCCTTACATGAAAAAATGTATTCATACATTATATAAGATCAACAGTTTTAAAACACTAAAATTTGTGATCTTCAAATGTAAATGTGATTTCATGTTTAATGATAGAAGTATATCTTTATTGGTATATAATTTTGTTTTTAGATGAATGCATACAATATTTTAGCAAGAACTATTAATAAAGAATAGAATATATGTACAGTGATTGTGGTTATTTTTCTTGAAATTGTTCTAAAACTGGACCTTGGAAACTGGTCTTTTTGTACAAATCTGCTATGAGAGACCACCTGTCTCGAGAGACCGCTTTTTGTTGGCAGAAGGGGCAGTCTTATAACAGGTTTTACTGTATCATGAGGAGTCTAGGGTGTTAGATATTGTCCTAAGTTAGGGGTTGAAATGTGCATTTACGAAAGAATCATTGAAATTTCATGGTAAAAGTCAGAAACATGTTTGTGTTTAGAGTATGGAAATGTTTGAATATCAGAAACATGTTTTGTGTGTAGAGTATGGAAATGCTTGATTATCAGAATGTTTTTTGTGTAGATTATGGAAATGCTTGATTATCAGAAACATGTTTTGTGTGTAGAGTATGGAAATGCTTGAATATCAGAAACATGTTTTGTGTGTAGAGTATGGAAATGCTTGATTATCAGAATGTTTTGTGTGTAGATTATGGAAATGCCTGATTATCAGAAACATGTTTTGTGTGTAGAGTATGGAAATGCTTGAATATCAGAAACATGTTTTGTGTGTAGAGTATGGAAATGCTTGAATATCGGAAACATTTTATGTGTTGCCAGTAGCTTCTCGTGGGTCGGTGGTTCTTTCCGGGGATTTCCCGGTTTCTTCTTCCACCATTAATACTGGCCGCCATGTATAGCCTATTGTGTGCTGAAAAATGGCGTTAAGCCCCACAACAACAACAACAACAACAACATTTTGTGTGTAGAGTATGGAAATGCTTGAATATCAGAAATATGTTTTGTGTGTAGAGTATGGAAATGCTTGAATATCAGAAACATGTTTTGTGTGTAGGGCATGAAAGGCATGAAAGTCAGAAACATTTTGTGTGTTGGGCATGAAAAGGCATGAAAGTCAGAAACATTTTGTGTGTAGGGCATGAAAAGGCATGAAAGTCGGAAACATGTTTTGTGTGTAGGACATGAAAAGGCATGAAAGTTAGAAACATGTTTTGTGTGTAGGGCATGAAAGGCATGAATGTTATAAACGTTCTGTGTAGAGCATGAAAAGGCATCTTAAAAAATGAGGGGCTGTACAGACTTTGAATAATGATTATAAAAAATACTGAAGTTTGTATATAAGCATAAGACCAGTGAAATTTCGGCATGAAAAGTAAAGGTTTCAAGGGACTGTCCAGAAGAACGAGTGGCTGTCTAATAATTTTTCAAATCCTGAATTGAGTGTCGGTACTACATTAAAGTCACACCAGCATGCAATACAGTGTATGTTCTGTGCATTATTTGTTTACAATGGTAAATATACTTGTTGGATCACACTGTTTCAGTTCTCATATTTGTAGATACATGTATCTTCATCTACCTGGTTCACTATTCCTTTTATGATTCATTTGAGACTGAGTGTGCTGGTCATTTTGCAAGTAAATATAACAGAGCCCTAAAGTTAAAAACTGACCTAGCTTTGGGCTTGAGGAATTTTGAGCCTCTACTCACTAAAACTACTGTTATCAATAACTTCAGTTACCAGTTATACACTACCCTCTCGATAACTCGTGCCCTGATAACTTGCAAACCCGCTTATAATGTGGGGTTAGTTGTGGATCCTATTTTTGTTATATTTGAGAGTACAAAAAATTTGACCCCAGTTTGTTGAACATGAAGAAATTGCAATAAAAATTGGTAACAGAAACCTTGATATATGGCTCATTTTATTGTTGAAAATGATTGATGTGACATGGAAATTTTAATCAACATTATGAAATTATCCACTTTAATAAGAAATCATGTATTTTCTTAAAATTTCTTTCCAAAGAACATTCTTGGTACACTGTACATAACAGTATGCAAAATTTCGATCAGTGAAATTGTCACTAATGCCTACTTGAGGCAGCACTGTAATAAATGCCAATTAAATACGTTTTTTTTTATCAAGTGAAATGCATTTTAGTTATATCTTTTAGTTCGGTTGATGTAATACACTGTTTTTGCAGTTGGACATCTTGAAAATAAAGGTAACTTTCACATAAAAACCAATAACTTTGTTAGAAAAACGCTTTATTGACAGTTATTCCTAACGTGATATTAAAATGAATATTCGGCTATTAAACAGACCTGTTTCCTTCCTCCCCATACGGTTTTCTTGATGTCCAGCAAGGATGGTATTATTTCATATTGTTATAGAGGTCCCTCAGTTACTGGCACCCTCACTTACAGTGCAGTCAATGATTTTGGATTCTGTTGTGCATGAGTTATCAAGGGACAGGTATAATAATTTCATCAGCATCATAGAGTATGACAGTGAAAAGGATAGTGTCTAAAATCAACTATCTATACGTGTGTTTGTGTGTATATGTGTGTGTGTGTGTGATACATTTTGACTTGAGTAAATCTCAGTCTATTCTATAATTTGTATCTGGGGGATATACAATAGTGTCTTGAAAATTGCACCAGATGAACCAAATATATGAAAATTGCACATCATACTTGCAAGCCTTATCTTTGTTTCTTCTTTGAAATGGAGTGAGAATTTCTCTCCACACCCACCCCACAGTTCAGCTCAATTCAGTTCAGGTTCCCCTTTCCTCCCAGAAAATTAAATAGTAGTGCATAAAGTAAAATGACTGATTGAAGAGATATTGACTGATTATTTTTTTAACAAATTCAATCCCCAAATAGATTGACAGAAATACACTGTTTGTGAAACAACCAAAATTGACTTCTTTGAATGTATTAGTTCAAGGAAAAAAAAAAAATTCTTGATATTAAAAAAAATGGCTTGTAGGTTAAGGAAGTCGCAGTTGTACTTCCCCTCCATTAAATGGTTGGACCATGAAGTCATATAATTTTTCAATCAGAAGGGACTTGGGAATTTTTTTGTAGAAGAAACTGTACAGAACCCAAATACTTAAAAAATCCTTTTGGCTTGATTTAGAGAAAAAAGAACCAATTCTGTCCATCACATTAGTTGAAGAATGTTAAAGAAGACAATGTTAAAGAAGAAAATCTAATTGTTATCAAAGTAAACAATAATAACCTGGTTGTTAAGAAAATCTCAGGCCTCACTTCCCTCCTAGATAATTAAATAGGTTCAGTAAGTTTTTCTTAATTCTGAGTCTGAGTTGTGTGTTATAGTTTTGTAATCTAGGGGCCTGGTTATCTATTTTGGGTTATGTTGGAGTTGGATGATATATTTTCTCTGATGTAAGAGCTTGGTGATAGATAAGTGTGATCTTGGAACCGGATGATATATTTACCGTGATTTTGGAGCCTGGTGATATATTTTGTATCATTTTGGTGCCTGGTGATATATTTTGTGTGATTTTGGAGGCTAGTGATATATTTTGTGTGATCTTGGAGGCTGGTGATATATTTTGTGTGATCTTGGAGCCTGGTGATATATTTAGTGTGATTTTGGAGGCTGGTGATATATTTTGTGTGATTTTGGAGCCTGGTGATATATTTTGTATGATCTTGGAGGCTGGTGGTATATTTTGACTGATTTTGCATGATTTTGGAGCCTGGTGATATATTTTGTATGATTTTGGAGCCTGGTGATATATTTTGTGTGATTTTGGAGGCTAGTGATATATTTTGTGTGATCTTGGAGGCTGGTGATATATTTTGTGTGATCTTGGAGCCTGGTGATATATTTTGTGTGATCTTGGAGGCTGGTGATATATTTAGTGTGATTTTGGAGGCTGGTGATATATTTTGTGTGATTTTGGAGCCTGGTGATATATTTTGTATCTTGGAGGCTGGTGGTATATTTTGACTGATTTTGGAGGCTGGTGATATATTTTGTATGATTTTGGAGCCTGGTGATATATTTTGTATGATCTTGGAGGCTGGTGATATATTTTGTGTGATTTTGGAGCCTGGTGATCTATTTTGTATGATCTTGGAGCTTGGTGATGTATTTTGTGTGATCTTGGAACCTGGTGATATGTTTTTGTATGATCTTGGAGCCTGGTGATATATTTTGTGTGATTTTGGAGCCTGGTGATATATTTACTGTGATCTTGGAGCCTGGTGATATATTTAGTGTGATTTTGAAGCTTAGTGAAATATTTTGTGTGATCTTGGAGCCTGGTGATATATTTTGTGTGATTTTGGAGCCTGGTGATACATTTTGTGTGATTTTGGAACCTGGTGATGTATTTCATGTGATTTTGGAGCCTGGTGAAATCTTTTATGTGATTTTGGAGCCTGGTGATATATTTACTGTGATCTTGGAGCCGGGTGATATATTTTGTGTGATTTTGGAGCCTGGTGATATATTTTGTGTGACTTTGGAGCCTGGTGATATATTTTGTGTGATCTTGGAGCCTGGTGATATATTTTGTGTGAGCTTGGAGGCTGGTGATATATTTTGTGTGATTTTGAAGCCTGGTGATATATATATTATGGGGTTTGAACAAGTATGCTACTTGAATTTTTGGTGTGTTTAGGAATGAGTGGAAATTTATTCATACCATTGATTCTATTGGCCGTAGGACAAAAATACCAAAGTAATGTTGAAATTTACCATTTTTGAAAATTAAAAGTTTAAAAAATATATTTGGGGAAAAGGAGCATTATTTGTGTGCACTCTTTCCCACTTTAAAGTCAGCCAGAACCAGTCTGCTGGGAACTGAAACAGTTCCACCAGTGCAATAATCAACAATCATTGGAATGATGCCTGCAGAGAAGACTCCTTGGATGATGCTCATAAGAAGCTGTATATTATGTTATTGTTGCATTTGGAGAGTTTAAGGCCAAAAGTGTCAATGTTTTTTTAATTTGTTGTAAGTAATAATGGGATATTGGTTGTCTGGCATGCGAGTCTTTGATTAAAAATCGGCATTCTTTTGACATCAGTGTGGTAAAAAGGGGAAGCCAACCAAAATGTTATTGGCAGAAACATAGGTATAATTATTTTATTTTTTGTTTTGTTTTAAGAAATCTTTTAAGTGGATTTTTTTAGGGAAGCTCTCTGCGTTTTTTTTTGTTGCCAATTCATGTCAGAATGTTGAAACATGCACATAAAATTTTCCCAATGAAAATAAAACCATTGCAGCAACATTCACTAACAAATATCACAAGAAGTTCAGCAATGCTCGAAAATCAGAGTTCAAGGTGGTGGAGGCAAGTAAGAAAGGTCCAGTTAGTTTGCATTTTTGTTTCATTTTAAGAACAGTACAATATGTACATGTATTATAGAATAAATTATCACCAGATGTATTCAGATACCATTCAGTATAGGGAAATCTTCATGAGAATAGTGCTGAAAAACTGTCAAGTGTGTAGCTTGTAAATCATGAAAAATATCATCAGTAGACACAGGGCACAGTCAAGGGAACTTAAAATGAAAAACAGATCTTTCTTATGTAATATTTAATTGATACTGTATGTTTAATTTTTGCCTACCTAACTTTTGTCATCAATGTAAGTGGTAAACAAGATGCTATTAACATTTAAGTTTAGGTCATACTTGTTTACAGTTAAACTAGTTTTCCGTCGGAAGTCTATTGTATCACAGTCAGTGAAATGTTTAGGATAGCGGTTGCTGAACATGTTTTGAATTCCTGTTTTAACATTAGTCATTTATAGCTGTGTTCAAATATAATTTGAGATTTGAGAAAAGATATTTATATTGTTTAATAGAGTTACAAAGTGAATTTTTGAACTAAAACTTCAGGTTTATTGAGAACTTGTTGAAGGACATTCAGGATCACATTGTAGTACATCAGGACATTCAAGACTTGGAATTCATTCTATACTTTTGGACTTCTAATGGGACATTTAGGATTATTTGGGATTTAATTCACAATTCTGAAAGTTGACTTTTTGAATTTTCACTTTGTAACTTGGAGAAAATATCTTTTTGTTGATTTTACTAAAATTGTTGGTTTTTACTTCTTTCTGTTGCATAGTTTAAGAACTTAAGTCGTTACACTTTGCAGTGACAGAGGACTCTTTTTCACTTAATTGGCAATATTCTGATGTGTATTAATCATTACTGTAACATTTCCATCAAATTCGAGTTCATTTTCAAAACTTGGTGCTTGAGAACATGCAGATTTGTGTTTCCATAAGGAAAGGCTATGAATTAACTGAATCAGTGACATATCCAGGAGTTAAATGCTTCAGATTGAAATCACAACAGATGGACTTGTTTTGTTTTCAGTGTCCGAACAAAATTTATGTTGGTAAGAAGTCCTACTGATTTAAAAGTCACTCTACTATCAAAATGTTGAAATTGACTGATCTAGTATCCTGGTTCTGTCACACATATAATTATCTGAAGTGTTTAAAAACTTTCATTGAAAATACACCAAAATTTAAGAATTAAGGACCATTTTGTAATAGTTTCTCTTTAATAAAATTGCTCTCACACACAATTTTGCTAACTGATGAATAACACAACACATTGGAAATGATAATGAATAGATATTATTAAATAAACTCAGAGTACTCCTTATAGACATTTTTGTTTACAATTCATCACATATAATTGCATACTTTGATTCCTCAGACTTTTACTTCTTAGTTTGTATGTTTGGTAGAGATACCTCCCTTACTCTGAAGTTTTAATGGGTTTTTTTTGGCATGTGGTTGAAATTTGGGCATAGAGACACTTGGTTCCCTTTTCAGAAAATGTTTTCCGGATAGAATTTGCAAACAAATTTTGCATTACCATTTACTTGAAGTACTTCATCATTAATGAGAAGGAGAAAATTCTAAAAAGGAACAAGAAGCTGTTTAAGTAAGAGAGGTTACTTCCCTTTCAGTGTTTCCTGAATTGAATCTTTGCCTGTTCCCCAAGGACACGTGCATAAAATAAATGTACAAAATAATCAAAGATTATTTGGAAATTAAAAGGTAATGTTTTGAAATAATTAATGTATATTTTAGTTTTAATCAAAGATTATTTGGAAATTAAAAGGTAATGTTTTGAAATAATTAATGTATATTTTAGTTTTTTTTTTAATTCTCTTGTTGAAAATTTGTTCTGTTCCAGTTATTTTATTTTTGAAATTTCAATAATCCTTACAGGGAAATAGTCAGTTCCTTTGGGAAGTATTGGTTCCATCTTGATTTATATACAGATTTGATTTACATATGATGTAGGTCTGTAGCCATTGACTTATTCAGGGGCTTGAACTATAACTGTTTGAAAAAGAAAAGAAAATGGTTACTGGTTACTGTAGCTAACAGTCAATAGCATCTCTGTACTTCATTTTGCTGTTAGATTTTAATATCTATCATTTTATAATGAATTTTATAAATGGTATTACTCAGAGGTTGACATTGTTGATGTAAAGAGTTCATTTTATTACTGTTTAGTAGTGGTGAAATTGATACACTGTGCTGCATATTAACAAGAGTCATGATACACATCCTATGATACGACACATCGATACACGTATCAACTTGTTCTTTTGATCTTTATAAGGTCTGTCAGAGGTAGATGGTACCAATTTATGTGTTACATGTTTGTTTGATTTCCAGTATGCAGATTACAGAAAAACACAGACTTCGCATCTATTAAAAGCTATTCTCATCGATAACATTAGATAATGACGGTGATTTCAAACATTCTACCTATAAGTTGTCAGTGATTTTAATTCAACCAATTAGGTCATTTCAGGCTGCTCCATTTGATGAGATGCATGACTTAAATCTTGGCTACCATGCCCATTGTTTTGCACTGTGTGAATGCTTTAAAAGTATCTTAGGCCAAAATAAATATGCATGTTTCTGATCTGCCATCTGCTTCTGTTTATCATTGCCAACCCTAGTACTTTCATCCCCCATGGTTAAAAAAAAAAACCCACAAAAAATCACCTTATATTTATATTACAGCCTAATTTTGTAACCAGTACAGTAGGAAACACACACATCTTTATTGGTGCCTTATTACGAATTTAATGTCTTCGCTTCAACTAGGACGATATTTTGGTATTATCTTCAATACAGAAGAAATTATTAGGCAACAAAATTTATTACATTGTACTTCCAGCAGATGCAAAACAGCTGCAGGGGCTGTTTTTGTTTGTAACACCCAGTCTCCTTCAATAAAGAAATTAAAAATTTAGACAAGGTGATAAACTTCTTTGTTTTGAAATCTGCCCCTTTGCCAATTTTGTGTTAATTTTATTTATCCCATCTGCACATTCAGTCACTAATTAAATATCGTGACATAAAAATAGACATTCCAAATTTGTGCCCCATATACAATTTAAGTACTTCTTTAATAATCACTTCTGCACATTGTTTCTCACTTACTTTACCAATACTTCCTGTGTGTCATACAGTGAAAAAACTGCTTTAAGTTGGGATTGGTGGTTATTGGAACAAAAAGCAACCACCAATCATAATTCACTATAAAGTATTTCACTGTGCCACACAAGATACATAAACATCAAATTAGACTGAAGTAAGCAAGACACAAAGCAAGAGTAAATTCCTGTAAAAGACATTATTAAATGATTAGTGAAGTACATCATTGTACATGGGGGACAAGTTTGGAATGTCTCCTTTATGTTGAACATGCAGCTGGGATAGGATAACTGGCATTTAATCAGCGAGGTGTGGGTGTAGGTGTGTTAATGTGTAAAAGGTGAGTGTTATCACTAGGTTAATTTTTACTGTCAAAATGAGTGCCTGTGCCTGAGACATCCAACTCAGATGAATTCTAAGTTTAAATAATAAAAATGTAAATGACTAATAATTATTCATGACTTCTGAATATTGAAGTAACTTGTATTGGGTAAGGATCATTTTGTATCAAATCTTCACCTCTTTTATATATATTTGTATTATTATGGCAAAATAATGGATGCATCAGTATATTAATAAACTGTTTAACCACATCTGTTTAGTTATACTTTATGAAAATAAATGACAAATATGGCAAGATGCAGTCCTCTTTGTTTTGGGAGAGATTAGTGTCTTGAAAGGAACAAGAAGATGATTTCCCTTGATTTTCTGAGATTTATTATGATGAACAATTTGTGCATTATTGATATTTAAAGTTTAACAGATGAATGTGGACAGGGTCCATGTAACCTGTCTAACCAGTATGTTGAAGTCATGGATTCCTCATTTCTAGTGGAAGGATGGTCACTTTGCTGATGGTATCTGTTGAGTCACTCATCCAGCCATCCATTCATCCATCCATCCATCTAGCCATGTATATCTTTTCATCTGTCTACCAATCTGTCACTGTATATCTTATGTATATATAATTTGTTTTATGTGTTGGCTTTTGTTCATGATTATATGTTATATATATTTAGTTTGTATTGTGTGATTGACTTCAAGCATAATTGAGGGCAGGAGTTGGGCCTACATGTCTAATATCATGTAGGATAAACATGTTTACAAAGTTTGAGTTCTGGAAGCAGCCTTGATTCAGAGTTTAGAATGTGCCAGAAATGAATTCCATTTACAGTTTTATGGAAATTTCCATTAAGATGACAGTTCTACATGCCAACCATTAGACTTTTGGCACAATCATTGTTTTTTTTCTCACCAAATTACATTTTATGCTGACCTATTTATGGATTATGCTTTTTTGGTTTATTTAATTTATAGTAATAAAAAGCATTTCTTTTTTTCCATTTTTATTGTCATCTCTTTAATTCCATTTATATACATTTTTGTGAATATTGTTAAAATGAATGCTCCTGCTTAATAGTATTTTCCTAATTTGCTATTTATAGCAACTGTGCATGACCCATTTTCAAGAAAACATAGGTTTCTTCAAATATGAACTTTTCCTCATAGATTCGTTACATTGATAAGCTAGTTACTGGTAGTGAGCAGACCAGCCTATTCAAGAAATGGCACCAGTTGTTAAGTGAAACACTTTACAGCGTGAGTTGTGGATGTTATATGACTGAAAAATTATAGAGCAGATGTATCTTTTTAAACTTCAAAACATATCAGATCAGGAAAAAAGAGAAATCAACACCCCTTTACAAACATGAAAGAAGAATATGAGAGTAAAGTAATACAGCACTCTGAGCACATAATCATGCTCATTGCAGAATTTCAGTTCACAATCATTAAGTAAAGTTATACATGTAGAACAGTTAAAAAGTGAGTGCTGAATATAAATAATTATTCACTATATTTTGTGTTTGTTTGCTGGTTCTAATCCATATGGATTTTGCATTTTGTGACAAGAATTTTGACTCGCAGCACCAGGTTAGTACGTGCTGTATTTCTGGTATGTAATATATGGATTAAACTTTTAATCCCCAAATTATATATTTTTATAACTTAAAATAGCAATAATTACTCTTATCTTTTTGGTGGGTGGGTGGTTGGGCATATATGCAGAGTAGTGGGGATCTATACAAGATCGTTTATAACTTTAGAAATTAACTATTGACCCTCATCCAGGTTCTCAGATTGTCTTAGGTTCTTATATTAAGGTTGACTATATTGGAATTACTCACTGCTGTCCTTACATCTGATGTGGAATGAGTCTAATTCTTGTGTTTAGTTCTAATTTGATATGATTTATTTGTTTAAATTATTCACTGGAATTAAAAAATGCTCATCAATGATATTTGACTAAATCACTATTTTGGGATTATTGTGAATTCATTAAAAGACATTTTGGATTAGATTATTGTGATAATTCATTGGGAACTCTACTTTGGACTTGTGATAGAACTTTTAGGGCGATTTGGGATTTAATTCACAATGCTGCAGGTTCTTCTTAAATTTTCACTTTGTATTTATGGGAAACAAATTGTTTGATTTTACAAAATTGCTGGTGTTCACTCTTTTCTGTTACTTAATTTAAGACCATAGAGTTGTAAGAATCTATCTGTACATTCTGTTGGTGAAAATCTTTTTATAGATTTGAGCATATTTCTCTTGGATGGTTCTTGGGGCTGGGTAATTTTTTTCTGTCTAACTCAGGAGAATATTCAAGAGATTTGTGGTGGGGGTAGAAGTGCAGTATGAATATCAAAGTTAGAGTTAAGTTAAAAGATTCTTTACTGTTTCAACATGGCACGGTTCTGTCTCATGTATGACTATCTGAAGTGTTTAAAAAGTATTTATCAGTGAAAATGCCCCAAAATGTAAGAACTAAAGATCATTTTATTATAATGTCTCTTTATAATTGCTCTTGCCTATCATTTTGCTAATTAATGAATAACACATGGAAAATTGTGTTAAAATATATATATATATATATATATATATATATATATATATATATATATATATATATATATATATAACGGAAACTACTCCTTATAGACATGTTTGTTTATAATTCATCACATATAATGACATGCTGTCATCAATCATACTTTATCTTGTTTATTTTTGTGCATGTTTTGGATATACATCACTTAAACAAAAGTTGGATTTTCACATCTAGCATTTTATAATAAATTTATACATGTTATTAACCAATTTGAAGTTGATATTGCTCATTTAAAGAGTTTATTTTCTAACTTAATATCTGAATTATTAAAAAACTATTTATCAGTAAAAATGCACACCCCGATCGCTTAAACATTTAATAACAAAAACAACATTATGTAATAATTTTTCTTTAATAAATCTGCTCTGATAAAGAATTTTGCTGATTAATGAATAACAACACATGGAAAATGATATTGAAAAGATGTATTAAATAAACTCAGACCACTCCTTATAGACAACTTTGTTTATAACTCATTGCATATGATTACATACTGTGATCCATCAGACTTTTAGTTTAGAATTTGTACGTGTTGGAGAGATCTCCCTTGGACATCTGTTTTAAAATTCATCAGATATATTTGCATACTGTTGCACTAAGTTCCCTTTTGAGTAAATTTTCTCCTAATAGGATTTTCAGTACAGTTTTACATTACAATATGCAATTCCTAAAATATCTCATCAGTAATAAAAGTGAGAATTTTATTAAAAGGAATAAGAAGCTATTCAAATAAGAGAGGTTACTTCCCTTTCATTGGTTTTTGAATTATGCCTGTTCCCTATGGGCACATGCACCATATAACTGTACAAAATAATCAGTGATCATTTTGAAATTGAAAAATAATATTTTGATAAAATTAATACATATTTTAGTGTTTTATGGTTCTCTTGTTGCAAATTTATTTTATTCCAGTTATTTTATTTTTAATCTTTCAATAATCATTGCATGGGAATAGTTATTCGGTTCATTCAGAAGGAAATGTTGCTTCTCGATTTATATGCAGTTTTTAAGTGTATTTGTGACAGAGGTCTGTAGCCATTGGAATATATATAACCTTTACTGTCATGCAGATTAGAAACATTTGTTGTAATTCCCCAGTTACACTAATGCGTAGTCAATGACGTACCTGGACTTCCTTTTTACTGTTTGATTTTGTCACCGATCATCTTGAATTTTATGCATCGTATTAGCCAGTCAAAGGTTGACATTCTTTATTTAAAGATTTTGCTTAGTTCTCCTTTGAACGTAAATGGCATGATGCAGTCCTCTTGTACCTAAGTAACGAAGATGTTTGAATCCATGGAATCCTCTTTGTAGAAGAAGGATGGTCACATTGCAGACGATATCTGTTTATCTGCTAATCCATACTTTCATCCATCCGTCATTATATCTAGCCAGCTCTCTGTACATCATGTGATCTACTTGGTTCAGGATAATTTTGTTTGGGCAGAGCAGGTCTGAGGAGAAAATTCATGGGATTGGGATTGTGTGCACGTTAGGTATGTGTATCCAAGGTTGAAAGTAAAATTGTAGGATTCATTAATGTCTATGATTATCTGAAGTGTTTGAAAACCAATTATCAGTGAAAATGGAATAAATTTAAGAATTAAGGACAATTTTGTAATAATCTCTCGTAATAAAATTGTTTGTACATATAATTTTGTCAATTAATGAATAACAAAACATATGGAAAATTATACTGAAAAGATGTATATAAACTCAAACTACTACTTAGAGATATCTTTGTTTATAACTAATCACATTATAGTGCATACTGTGATCCATGAGACTTCTGAATTTCTTTTAGTTTTGGAGATACCACCCTTACACAAAAGTTGGAAAGTATGTTTGGCATCTTTTCTAAATTTTGATGTATAAATGCACTCAGTTCCCATTTCCAAAAAGTTTCTTCTACAATACCGTATGCTATACCTCGAATGCTTTGTCTGTAATTAGGGAGGGAATATTCTAACAAGTAATAAGAAGATGTTTAAGTAGGAGAGTTTATGTCCCTTTCAATGTTTCCTGAGTCATTGCCTGTTCACTATGGGCACATGGTCAAAATCAGATTATTAGATAATATTTGGACAAAATTAATGTACGTTTAATTGCTGTTAGGATTCTCTTGTTCAAAATGTTTCATTCCAATTATTTTATTCTGAATGTTTCAATAATCATTACATGGGAATAGTTATTCATTTCCTTTCAAAAGATTTGTTATATGTTGATTTATATAGTTTCTGAAATGTTGATACATATAAAAAGGTCCGTTTCCTTTGAATTATTCACAAACTTAAACATTTACTGGTTTGATTTGGATAGTCGAGCAGTTGTTGCTACTGTTACCATCAGTGGCTTCCCCTGACTTCCTGTTGCTGTTGGATTTTCAGATCAATCAGTTTAACATCAGTTTTATACATGGTAGTAACTAATGAGAGGTTGTCAGTGTTCATTTATAGATTTTATTTCATTACGTCTTGGTTACCCATTGAACATAAATGACAAATAGGGCAAAGTGCAGTCCTCTTTATTTTGGGGGAGATTTATGTCATGAAGGGCAAACAAGATTATTTACTTGGATTATTTGAGTTTCATTATCAAATACCATTTTTACAATATTGATATTTAAAATTTAAAACGAGGATCTGGACAGTTGCCAAGTAATGTAACTAGCCCATATTTGGAAGTCCTGGATTCCTCGTCTAGAGCAAGGATTGTCTCTTTGCTGATGATATCTTTGTATCCACTCATCATTCCAGCCATATGTCTGTCTAGGCAGATGTCCATTATCTACCAATCCATATCTGTATATCTGTTAATTCTAAAAAGGTTTTTTTTAAAATGGATTTTTGGATCTCTTGTGTATGATGCTTATGGCAGGTTAATTCTTTTGATGAATGTAAATTAGAGGGGAAAACTAATGGGATTTGGGATCAGGGTTAAGGTGCAAGTGATGGATGAATTTAAAGTTTGAGTGGCAAATTAAGAATTTAATTTCTCGACATGACTCCCCCCCCCCCCGGAAAAAAATTGGCATTAGTGCAAAAGTATCATTATGTTTTGTTTGCAATGTTATCGGATGTAATGGAGAGAATTGATGTTTTGAGAACTGCAAAGAGAAATGGTTGCTCTTTTCATCGGTCATTTCCAGAATTTTAATCAGTCATGGGACATGTCACAGTGTTCTTGTTGGTCCAAGACCATTTTCATTTGCCTATTAATTGGTCATTTGACAGAAAGGTGAGACATTAACTAACTGGAGCATCTATCTCTCATCATGATATTGGGTTGAAATAAGTTGCTTTGACCAGTTTGTACAAGATGCATGCAATGTTGCAATCTCAGAATAAATATGGTAAAGTGAGCAAAAGAAGATGAAATTGAGGTGATAGAGACTGAAAGGGGTAATAAGTGCAAGTTTTCATGTGGATCTTTTGATCAGTATGTGGAGAATCAGAGCTTTTAAATTTGATGTAGAAAGCAAAGTGGATACATTTAAATAGGTAATGGAAAGGAATATTTTGGAAGCTAGTCTTTGACTATTTTTAATAATTAATCATTACAAATAATAAAATGCAAAGGGATTCCAGCAGAGGCTTTCTTCACTGCTGTGAAATGCTAAAAATGATATATTGCCTGTCCACATGAAACTGGACTGTTTGCTTCTTTTCAAAACATTGTTCTTGATTTATGAGCAATAACTAATTGTTCATGTCAATGATTTGATTTTAGCTTTCTTTTTAATAGCTACTTAAATTCTTAGCATATGTTCCTTTAATGAATTTGGCAATTTATTAGTTTAATTGAATGATCGCTCCGGTGGCCTAGTGGTTAGAGCATCCACCTCTGATGTGGGAGGTCACGGGTTCAAACCCCAGTCGAGTCATACCAAAGACTTAAAAAAATGGTACTAACAGCTGCCTCACTAGGTGCTCAGCATTAAGAGGGTAGTGTTAGGACTGGTTGGCCTGGTGTCAGGATAATGTGACTGGGTTTAACATCATGCTACATGTCTGCGTCATGATGCCCCGGTGCTAGACATCCCTATAAACTGCCACACTGCAGACATCGTAGTGATATGACTGAAAAATTGTTGTAGCTACATTAAAAATCCAAATCACAGACACACAGAATTTAATTGGATAAGAATACATTTTGAAAAGTACTGGTTTTTGAATGATGTGTGTGTGGTTCTCAAAGCAAGGATATGAAATTCAGTCTCATTTCAGTGAACTGTCGGAGAAGTGAAATCTGCATGTGAGTTGTCTGGACAAATGAAAGGGTCTTGACCTTGGTCATGTATTCACCCATGAACAATTAAAGACTATGAAATTCATTCATTTTATATGTACAGTAGTATCTTGATTGTTAATGACTGGTTGACAGAATTGGTTCTGTTTGGGAATATGTGAGATACCAAGTAGATCAATTAATCCACACCAGTTTTCATCTACTTCTAAATTAAGTAGAAACTTCATATAAAATAAAAACCCATGACGGAAGAGATTGGAAGATTCAGAAAAAATAAAAGGAAACTTTCATTGGTCACATATATTTATAAAAAGATCACGTCATATTGTCACAAAAAAGTTAGAGAATGGTCTCCTGCATCCAACATGTGGACAAAGTGATCTTGACAGTTCACATATCTGGTGGAAAGTCACCGAACTGTTGAAATATCCACATCCAAAACTCCACTCATAAGGATGAATTGGACAGAAAGCATCCTGTAGTAGTGGACTTGTAAAGTTATAAAAATGATGGAAATCCATAATTAAATTATGGTGACAATTATTTACAATAAGAAAAACATTTTATGAAAAGGTTCTGGCATTGAGGATTATAAGATGATACTATGTCATTACAAAACATGAACAGATGGCTTCTGATAAGATATCCTATTGATTTTGGACCCAGTTGATTGATCATAATTTTGGCAAATCTACTGATTTGAGATTCTAGTTCTGTTGCATGTATGATTATCAGAAGTGCTTTAAAACTATTTGTTATTGAAAATGCCCTTGAATTTAAGACTTGAGGAATTATTTCTCTTTAATAAAATTGCTTACGCACTAAGTTTTGTCAATTGGTGAACAATACAACGCATGGAAAATTATATTGCAAAGCTGTATTAAATAATCTCAGACTACTCCTTATCAACAACTTTGTATACATTTGATCACATGATTGCATACTGTGCTCCGTGAGACTTTTTGTCCTCAATTTCTTGTTTTGAAGATATGTCCCGTATAGAAAAGTTTGTAAGATTTTTGGCATGTGGTCTAAATTTTGAAGATAAAGACTTGCACCAAAGTCCCGTTTCATTGAAGTTCGTCTTAATGCAAATTTCTATCAAATTGTACATGTGCATATGATGTACCTAAATTGCCTTGTTAATTAGTGGGAGAATATTCAGAAAAAGGAATAAGAAGCTGATAAGAGGTTACTTCCCTTTCAATGTTTCCCAAATCATTGCATGTTCCCCATTAGCACATTCACAAAATAATGGTACAAAATAATTATTATTTTGAAATTGAAAGATAATATTTTGAAATAATGTACACTTTAGTTCTTTCCTATACCTCTGACTGAAATTTGTTGTATTCCAGTTACTTTATTTTGAATTTTTCATAACCTTTACGTGGGAATAGTTATTCAGTTCTTTTCAAAAGTGCTTGTTATGTCTGAGCTATATACAGCTTTTTATCTGTGTTTGTAATGGAGGTCTGTTCCCATTGAATTATTCAAAAGTTTAAACATTCACTGGTTGACAAGGATAATCAAACAGTTGTTGTAACTCCCCATCAATGGCCTTCTTGACTTCCTTTTGCTGTTGGATTATGACATTCAGTTTTATAAATTTTATTAACCAATCAGAGGTCAGTATTGTTTCTTTATTTTAAGACTGTTTTGTGACCTTTTAAACATAAATGGCACATATTCCAAAATACAGTTATCTTTGTGGTGGGAGAAATTAGTGTCGTGAAAGATGAAAGAAGATTATTTCCCTGGATTTTCTGAATATATTTATCAGAAAATGTTGTTAAATTATTGCTATTTAATACATGAATGTGAACAGTGGTGAAGGAAACTAACTTTTATGTTGAAGTCGTAGATTTCTCATTTGTAGGTGATGGATTGTCTCTTTGCAAACAGTGTCAGTCTATCCACTGATCTGTCCATTGATCTGTCTCGATATCTAGCCAATATCTGTCCTTTTATGTATGTCCCAATACATCACTGTAAAACTATCTGTCAATCTCTCTGTATATCTAGCCAGTATCTGTCCAACGATCTGTGTATGTATCTAGCCAGTATCTGTCGATCACTCTACCAATACATGATGTTAAAACTATCGGTATTGAAATAAGGGGTAAACTTTTTATATTTATTTGTGCAGATCTTTTATTGCGGATGGTGCTTGTGTCAGAGTAATTTTGTGTAGATCAGCGTAAATCAGGAGAAAATTCATGGGGTTGGGGTGGGAGGATAAGTGACGCACGAGCTGGAAAGTTTCAAAGTAAAATTAATAAAAGATTCTTTAATGTCTGTACATGTTATGGTTTTGTCACATGTAATTATATCATGTGCTTAAGAACTATTTATCATTGAAAATGACCAAAAATTTAAGAATTAAGGACTATTTTGTAATAATTTCTCTGCAGTAAAATTGCACTTGAATTCATTGTTGCTAATTAGTGAATGACACAAGACATGGAAAATTACATTGGAAAGATGTAAATAAACTCGATGCACTCCTTATAGACATCTTTGTGTATAATTCATTACATATGATAGCATACACAGATCCATGATTCATTCATATCAAAATATGTTATGTTTTGTAGATACCTCTCTTTATACACAAAAAGTTGAAAAGTTGTAGTTTTGAATGGAGTCTTAATTTGGTCACATCGACTTGCATAAAGTTTCCCATTGTGATAAATTTTCTCCTAATGCAATTTGCTATCAAATTTTACGTCTGCTATATCAGTCATTTGCCTGGTCAGTAATTTGAGGGAAAATAAGAAGCAGTTTCAGCAAGAGGTTACTTCCTTTTCAGTGTTCCTGAACCATTCCCTGTTCCCCATAGGCACCTGTAGAAAATAATTGTGCAAAATAACCGATGATTATTTTGAATTTGAAAAAGAAACTTTTATCTTAATGTATATTTTAGTTCTTTTTATGATTCACCTGTTGAAAATTTGTTGGATTGAAGTTATTTTTTATTGACAATAGTTATTCAGTTCATTGCAGAAGGATTTGTTACTTTTTGATTCATATAGTTTTTAAATCGGTATGTTGTCGAGGTCTGCTTACATTGGCGTATTATAAGCTTGACCTTTAATGGTGGAGTAAAACGGTGAAAGTGGCTCTGGTAATTTTCCAGTTTAACAAGTTCCTGTCAATAGCATCTCTGGACTTCCTTTTGCAGTTATATTTTCATGTGTGTCATTTTATCTTCAATTTTATCAATGTTATTAACCAATCAGAAGTTGACATTGTTCATTTAACGAGTTTATTTGTCATATTTTATATTGCACTTTGAACATAAATGACAAATATGACAAAATGTAGTCATCTATTTTGGGAGAAAAAAAGTCATGAAAGGTGAACAAAAATTATTTTCCTGGATTTTCTGAGTTTTGTTATCATAAACAACATGTTCATTATTGATATTATTAACATTTAATTCTTAAACTATATAAAAGAAAGAATCAAAATCAAAATGTTTACTTAAATCAAGAAATAATTAAAAAATCAAAAGACAATGAACTAAATGCAGAATAATCCTAAACGTTCTATCAGAAATGCAAAAGCACAGAATGTTCTGAATGAATTTCAGTAGTCTTGAATTGTTTGATGTATCACAATGATAGAATCCAGAATGCCTCTGAGAGAGTCATGAATAATCCAAAAGTAGGATTTTAATGAATGAGTTGTTTCTAATTGCAATGAATAATTTAAAATAATTCTTTCATCAGTTGTGCCTGAACACAGTTACAATCTCTGATGTTAGAACCCAAGGGCTGATGTGAAACTGGAATGAATATTGTTTTTTGAAATCTCCTTTTGTGTAAAGACTGTCACCAGACTGCAATAGAATCAAAAAGGAATCATTTCTAATACAAAAATTCAATAACTTGTAAACAAGGTCAGGTCTGGAAGTTTCATTTTACTAACATCTTGTTTACTTCTTGGAACCTTGACATTGGTCATGTTGGCATAGCTCTCAGACTGCTCCTGTGGCCTAAGTGGTTAGAGCTTCTGCTTCGAATGCAGGAGGTTGTGAGTTTGAACCCTGGCTGAGTGATACCAAAGACTTATAAAAATGGTACTAGCAGCTGCCTTGCTTGGTGCTTAGGATTAAGAGGTTATTGTTAGGACTGGTGGGCCTGGTGTCAGGATAATGTGACTGGGTGAGACAAGGATGGTTGTCGTTGATCCTGTTACATTTGAGACCAAGTTGAAAATTTAAATTCCTGATGAACAGCAGATTCGTACATCTCTTTGTTTATTTAGCAGTGGCAGCAAAGGTTAATGACAGATTGGCATCATTTGTATAAATCTACAAATCTGACATGCCTTCAAGCTAGTATGCATTCCATCAAATTTTGTCAAATTGGCAAATATCTTCTGCAGCAGATATTTATCAGTTTTAACGCTTGGAATTTGAAAATTTTAAATGATGTAAGGAATTAAAGAATTGACTACACCACTGATTCACAATGTTAAAAGTAGTGAACTAACAAAAATAAATTTAGAAGAATTATAAAAATATAATAAAATTCAGTAATGATACTTGTAGGGTATAGAAATCTCAACAGTTACCATTTGTCACTAAACAAGCAAACTTTCCAGATTTACTTGACCAAATGTTGGTTGTAGAAGGACATTATCTAATATTTGTGACATTATAACTTGTCTGCTTTTTGTTACAGTTCACAAAAGATAACTCTTTCCATCACATTCCATCAAACACTCAAATAAAACTAGATTGATGACTCCACTCTAGTCTTTCTCACTGTTGCAAGTTTTCTCTATTTCACGTTGAGTCATTAAAGAATCTTTTATTACTTTTACTTTGGATATTTGAAATTCTTGTCTCAGTTGCACCCCTACCCCCATTACAATCACCTGAATTTTCCCCTCTGATTTACATTAGTCAAAAGAATTATCCTACCACAAGCATCATACACAACAACAGAGAAACACAGCTCTGTCGAGAAAAGTCCCAACCCCCCCTTACTAGAATACATAGATATAAAGATGGAGAGATGGCTGGAAAGATAGATGGATTGAAAGACCAGTGGATAGTCAAATATCGTCAGTGAAAAGACGATCCTTCTTCTAGAAACCAGACATCCAAGACTTCAACATAAGGGCTTGTTAAGTTGGTTCTTGTCCACCTTCTTCTATTAAATATTAAATATTGTTACCTATAAAATTTATCTTTTATGTAACCAACTTTTCTCATAAATGTGTGATTTGCATTGTTAGCATAGCTTTAAAACATTTTCATTCATATCACTACTACGTCTGCAGTGTAGCAGTTTGTAGTGATGTCTAACACTGGGGCATCATGCTGCAGACATGTAGCATGATGTCCCACCCAGTTACATTATCCTGACACTATGTTGACCAGTCATAACACTTAACTTCTTAATGTTGAGCACCAATTGAGGCATCTTCTAGTACCATTTTTACAAGTCTTTGGTATGTCTTGGCTGGGGCTCAAATCTGCATCAGGGGTGAATGCTCTAACCACTTGGGCTACCAGAGCGGTGAAACTTTTATTGATGACTATTAGATTGACTTGAATTGCATTATAAAATGATCATCAAACCAATACATTAAAAAAAAAAAGTTTTTGTCAGAAATTTTTGTTGGGTATGCTGTGAAAATATTTGTTCATTTTATTACAGTGTGACCAGTTTTTGAATTGCAACAATAACTAGCTGCTGCTATAAATAGAATACTGCAGTATTAATGTGATACAGGTAGCTGTCTGTATGGAAAGCTTAAAGTTTGTACATTGATGTAACAGTTATTAAACAGAAATTGCAGAATTTTATTTTGTTCCTTATGAGATTGAGTATTATAGTAAAGGAGTCCATTTTATCATCCAGGTCATGACGAGTCAATCATTCTTGAGGGGCTTGAATTGGAGGACTTTCTGGCTTGACAGAAATGTGATAGGCTGCTTGATTTGGGTCATTTGCGATTAGACAAATTACATTGTCATATTTGGTATGAAATGTTAGTTTAAATTGAAGGATGTAAAAGTTTGTTCAGTCGCAGTTTCAGTTTAAATTTTTAGTTTTAAGCTTTGGCACTTGATATGATTCCCCTTTTAAAATACATACCAGCTGTGAGAAATGTATTCTGGTCACCAGGCTTTTAGTGGAAGATTCTTACAAGTCTCTTTTTCCAAAGCCTTTGCAGTAGGAGGTTGGGGAAGATGATGTGAAAGTTTCATGCAAGAAAGAAGACTTTTTTAGTGTCACTTGAGTTTATGATGGTGTTGAAAGAAGTTATAAATTAATTTTTGGATTTCTTAACAAGTTTTAATGAGAAAAACAACCAATATGTTTTGAATGATGTTTTTTTTTTTTTTTGTGTACAATAAAATGTTTATATTCTTTCCTTTATTAATATGTTTTGGAGTTGTTTCTCTTACATTACAGTGCTAAATATGGGTTGTGCAATTACTGGCAGCTGCTGGTAATGGAATAATGTAGTATTCATGTTATACAGGTACTTTTCCTTTGAAAAGCCTCCAGATTTTACACCATCAATATAACAAAACACTAAAAAAATTAGCTTTATAATTTTATTAGTAAATTCAAGTAAAACATAATTTAAATATTTTTAGAAACAACAATTATAGAAGATACATTGTCACAATATAATATGAAATTGGTAATTTTATTTTCAAAATAAATGAAATTAAATCATAGATTTTTGGTAAGTTTGTCAAACTTTTTTTCTCCCCTTACGTTGTTAGGCATTTAGTAGTTGTACTGGAAGTTTCTTGCTCTTGATTTATCTATCAAGTTCAAACCTGTTTGGTTGGCATTCAGAAATTGGAATTATACTCTACTTTGATATATTTTTTGTGCTTAAGAATTGGTGGAAAATGTGATTCTAATGGCTGTAGGATATAAATACCATTTTAAAGCTGATATCTACCAATATCTACTCATTTGTAAAGTAAAAAGGTATCTTAAAAACATTTGGTAGAAGAACATATATTAAAGAAGCCAATCAGCAGTTTTTTTGTCAGGAACCAAAATTATTCCACAGGTGCAGCAATTGGTGCAATGTTGCTTTGTGTGAATGGATGACATGTTCATAACAAGTGATAAACTATTACACTATTGCAGTAAATTGGAGGGTATTTTGATTATAGTTGGCAATATTTTTTGAGGTGTTAATAAGTAATAAATGGATCAAAGGTTGTCCATGATGGATTGTTAGTCTTTTATTAAAAATTGATCTGCTTTTGGCAAAATTCCAATAAAATATAGAAACCAACCAAAATTGTTTGGGCAGAAACATAGGCATAAGCATATTTTTGATGTTTTATTGTGTTTGTGTTTCTTGAAGAATTCTTTTAGGAGGAATATTTAAGTGAATCTCTTATCTTTTTGGTAAATTGATGTCAGAGTGCTGAAAATGTGCTGAATTCTCCAAATGAAAATGAAACCACTGCAGCATCTGCAAAAGAAACAAAATTAAATGTTCAGCAGTGCTTGAATATCAGAGTTGGACACTGGAGGCAAGATGGAAAGATCCTGTCAGTTTGATGTATATTTTATGCAAAGTAGATTTCATGCAAAGTAATACAGTGCTTCATACTCAAGCTTGGTGTTTTATTATAATATGAAGAAAATACAGATTGCCAAAATGCACTTGTTTTGCTTTACTGCCCTTAAAATGCATTACATTTATCTTGGTAAGAAATCTTACTAATGCTAAAACCATAACATTTATATTGGTAAGAGATCTTACTGATGAAAAAACCAATCTGTGGATCAAAATTTTGAAATCTATTGATTTGATATCCAGTTGTATTACATGTATGTATGTATTTCTGAAATGTTTAAAAACTATTTATGATTAAAAATGTTCCAAGCTTTAAAAATTGAGGACCATTTTATAACAATTTCTGCTGAATAAATTTTCTCTTGCATAAAGCTTTTCTAATTAGTGAATAACACATTGCGTAGAAAAACATATTGAAAAGATTTACATGCATTTAATAACCCAAACTACTTCTGATCTAGACAGCTCTGATTAGAATTCATCTTGCTTAATTTTTTTGAATGTTTTGGTGATACCTCCCTTACACAAATTTGGAAACTTTTTTAAACATGTGGTTATGGAGATATGCACTTGCATTAAGTTCCCTTTTGAATAAATTCTCTCCAGATGCAATTTTCTATCAAATTTTACATGTGCATTTGCTATCCCTACAATGACTCATTAGTAATAAGAGGGAGAATTTTCTAAAAAGGAATACAAAAATTTTTTTTAGCAAGAGAGGTTACTTCCCATTCAAGGTTTCCTGTATCCTTGCCTGTTCCCCATGGGCACATGTACAAAAGAATTGTACCAAATAATCAGTGATTGTTTTGAAATTGAAAAATAATACATTAACAAAATAAATATATATTTTACATCTTTTGTGATTCTCATATTGCAGATATTTTGTGTTCTGTTTATTTTTTAAATTCTTTCAATAAACGTTACATGGGAATAGTTGAACAGTTTCTTACAGTAGGGTTTGTTATATCTTGATTTATATACAGGGTTTGAAGTGTGTATACAATAGGTCTGTTGCTGTTGACTTATTTAGATGCATGAACCTTTACTGATGGACAAAGATACATTTGAAAAAACTTACTCCAGTAACCCGCAGTTAATAGCGTCTTTAGACTTCCTTTTGCTGTTGGATTTTCACATTTCTCATTTTATCACTTTCATGCAAGGCATTAATCATTCAGAGGTTGAGATTGATTATTTAAAGAGTTTTAATTTATTACTGGTATATTTAACCTTGAACATAAATGAGAAGTATGGTAAGATGTAGTTGTTTTTTGTTTTGGGAAAAGTTAGTGTCATTAAAATGCAAAAGAAGATTATTTCATTGGATTATCTGAGATGTATCATCATGAACAATTTGTGGATTATTGATATTTAAAATTTAAGAGATGAATTTGGACTTTCCCCAAGTAACGTAAACATAAATGACAAATATGGCAAGATGCAGTCCTCTTTGTTTTGGGTGAGATTAGTGTCTTGAAAGGCAAAATAAGATTATTTCATTGGATTTTCTGAGATGTATTATCATGAAAAATGTATGCATTATTGATGTTTCAAATTTAACAGATGAATGTGGACAATGTCCAGTTAACCTTACTAACCAATATGTTGAAGTCCTGGATTCCTAATTTGTAGAGGAAGGATGGTCACTTTGTTGCTGATATATCTTGATCCACTCATCCATCCATCCATTCATCAATCTGTCCATCCATCCAGCCAGCCAGGTATCTTTCATCTATTTGTCTACCAATCCTTCGCTGTATATCTTATATATATTTAATTTGTCTTATATATAGGCTTTTGTTCTTGATTACATATAATACATATTTAGTTTGTATTGTGTGATTGGCTTTAAGCGTTATTGAGGGCAAGAGTTGGGCCTACATGTCTAATATCATGTAGGATAAACATGTTTACAAAGCTTGAGTTCTGGAAGCAGCCTTTATTCAGACTTTAGAACGTGCTTAGAAATGAATTCCATTTACAGTTGATGGAAATTTCTATGAAAATGACAGATCTACATGCCAACTGTAACAGTTTTGGCATAATTGTTATGTTTTTTTCAACGAATTAAATTTTATGCTGACTTATTTAGAGATTATGCTTGTTTGGATCATTAAAAAATGCAAAAAAAAAATAAAGAAATAAATAGTAGTTTTTGTCATTTTTATTATCATCTTTTTAATTCCACTCATTTAAATATGAGATTATTGTTGAAAGGAAGAATGCTTCTTAAGAGTATTTTCCTAATTTTCTATTTATGGCAACTGTATATGACCCAGTTCCATGAAAAAAGATGGGTTGCTTAAAATATCAACTTTTCCTCACAGATTTGTTATATTGATAAGCTAGTTAGTTAGCAGACCAGTCTATACTTTTCAGGAAAATGGCTCCAGATGTTAAGTGAAACACTTTATGGTGCGAGTTGTGAATGTTATGTGACTGAAAAATTGGAGCAGATGTATCTTTTTAAACTTCAGTTTATGTCAGATCAGAGAAAAAGATGAATCAAGTCTGCTTTACAAACTTTAAAGAAGAATATGAAAGTAAAGTAATACAGCTCTCTGAGCACATATCATGCTCATTGCAGAATTTCAGTTCACAGTCAGTAAGTGAAAGTTACACGTGTTGAAAAGTTAAAAAGTCGGTGCTAAATATAAATAATTGTTCACTATATATTGTGTTTCTATGCTGGGTCTAATCCATATGGATGTTGCATTTTGTGACAAGAATTTTGACTCGCAGCACCAGGTTAGTATGTGTTGTGATTCTGGGATGTAGTATATAGATTAAACTTTTTATGCTCAAATTATGCATTTTTGTATCTTAAAATAGGAATAATGACTCATTCTTCTGGGTGGGTATGTTGGTGGGTTGGCATGTATGCAGAGTAGTGGGGATCTGACAAGATTGTGTATATCTTTAGGAGTTAACTATCGACCCTCATCCAGGTTTTTAGATTGTCTTAGGCTTTTATATTAAGGTTGGTTATACTGGAATTACTCATTCCTATCATTACATCTGAGGTGGAATCAGTCTAGTTGTTTTGTTCAGTTTAAATTTGAGATTCTTTATTTATTTCAGTTTAAGTTTGAGATTGTTTATTTAAATTATTCACTGGAATAAAAAAATGCTGATCAGTGATATTTGACTAAATCACTATTTTGGGATTATTGTGAATTCATTGAAGGACATTAGATTATTGTGATAATTCAATGTATTTCTACCTTTGGACTTGTGATAGAACTTTTAGGATGATTTGGGATTTAATTCATGATGCTGCAGGTTCTTCTTAAATTTTACTTTGGATTTGTGGGAAATAAATTATTTGTTGAATTTTACATAACATGTTGTTGACTTCTTTTTGTTATTTAATTTAAGACCATAGAGTTGTAAGAATCTATCTGTACATTCTATTGGTGAAAATATTTTTGTAAATTTGTGTATATCTCTTGTGGATGGTGCTTGGGTCAGGGCAATTTTTTTCTGTTTAAATGAACAAAAAATTTATGAGATTTAGGGTGGGGTACAATTGGAGTGTGAATTTCAGAGTGACAAAGTTAAATTAAAAGATTCTTTTCTGTCTCAGCATGGTATGTTTCTGTCTTGTGTATGTCTGTTTGAGGTGTTTGAAAAGTATTTATTAGTAAACATTCCCCAAAATGTAAGAAGAAAGGTTAATTTTATAATAATTTTCTTGAACAAAATTTCTGTGATATACAGTTTTGCTAATTAATGAATAACACAGCACATGGAAAATTATATTGAAAAGGTCATGTTGTGTATGGTGTATATATTGTACATAACAGACAGAAGACCTCAAGGTAGATTTGTTCTATGACTAATTGAGTTACCTTCTTGAAATAAAATGTTTATTATTATTATTATTATTATTGTATATTAGGTAAACTGAAATTATTCCTTATAGACATCTTTGTTTATAATTCATCAGATATAATGACATACCGTGATCAATCATACTTTAATTTTGATTTTTTTTTTTTTTTTCTGTTTTTGATATACATACCTTAAAAAAACAAAAGTTGGATTCTGACATCTAGCATTTTATAATAAATTTTATGCATGTTATTAACTAATTTGAAGTTGATGTTGTTCATTTAAAGAGTTTATTTTATTACTGATTATCTGAATTATTTAAAAAGTATTTATCAATAAAAATGCCTCCCTCCCTGTTAAAAAATTTAAGAACTAAGCGGCATTTTGTACTTAGTTCTCTTTAATAAAATTGCCCTGATATATAATTTTGCTATTTAGGGAACAACACAAAACATGTAAATTGATATTGAAAAGATGTATTGAATAAACTCAGATTACTCCTTAAGGACATCTGTATTTATAATTCATCACAAATGACTGCATACTGTTAGACTAAATTCCCTTTTGAATAAATTTTCTCATAATGGAATTTTCTATAAAGTTTTGCATTATCATATGCTATTCCTATAATACCTCGTTAGTAATAAGAGTGAGAATTTTATTAAAAGGAATAAGAAGCTATTAAAATAAGAGAGGTTATTTCCCTTTCAGTGTTTCCTGAATCATTACCTGTTCCCTATGGACAAATGCACAATACAGTGACGATATAAACAGTGATTATTTTGACATTGAAAAATAATATTTTGACAAAATTAATACATAATTTAGTGTTTTATGATTCTCTTGTTACAAATTTGTTTTATTCCAGTTATTTTATTTTTAATCTTTCAATAATCATTGCATGGGAATAGTTATTCAGTTCCTTTCAGAAGGAAATGTTGCATCTTGATTTATATGAGTATCTGAAGTGCATTTGTAAGAGAGGTCTGTTGCCATGGACATATTTATAACCTTCACTGGTTGACAAGGATAGCAAATGTTTATTGTAATGCCCCAGTTTCAATAATGCATAGTCAATGGCATCCCTGGACTTCCTTTTTACTCTTTGATTTTGTCACCAATCATCTTGAATTTTATGCATGATAGCCAGTTAGAGGTTGACAGTGTTTATTTAAAGATTTGATTTTATTACTGCTTAGTTACCCTTTGAACATAAATGACAGATATGGGAAGATGCAGTTCTCTTTGTTTTAAGTAGAGATTAATGTCATGAAAGACAAAAGATTATTTCCCATGATTTTCTGAGATTTATTATGATGAACAATTTTGTAGAATATTGATATTTACAATTTAACAGATGAATGCCAAGAAACCTAAGTAACCAAGATGTTTGAATCCATGAAATCCTCTTTGTAGAAGAAGGATGTTCACATTGCAGACGATATTTGTGTATCGACTAATCTATACATTCATCCATCCGTCAGTCTATCTAGCCAGCTCTCATTACATCGTTTTATTTACCTTCCATCACTGTATACCTTTGTTGTCTAAGAATGGATTTGTGGATATCTCTTGTTGTGGATGTGGACATATAAACAGTCTTAGTTTAGACTTTTCTAAAGTGTTTCTCCTAATACAATTTTCTCAAAAATTTTACATTACCATATGATATATTTAAAACATCTTCTGAGTAATTAGAGGGAGACTATTCTATAAAGAAATAAGGAGCTATATAAGGAAGACAGGTTACTTCGCTTTGAATAATTTCTGAATCATTGCCTGTTCCCCAAAAAACATCCACAAAATAATTGTGCCAAATAATCAGTGATTCTTTTGAAATTGAATGATAATATTTTGACAGACTGTATATTTTAGTGTTTTAATGTTGAATATTTGTTGTATTTTTGTTATTTTATTTTTAAATTTTGAATAATCATGTGCATCATTAATTTGCTCATTTATTTTATAGATGGTGTAGTAAAACTTGTCTCGATAGGCCACTGCTAGAGGAGATCACTGTCTTGAGAGACCTTATTCTCAATTCATAGATTTATTGATTATATAGCATCATGACCAGTTATGAGAGACCACCTGTTTTGAGAGACCATCATTTTTTGTCTGAAGGGATTTTCTTTCAAGACAGATTCTTCTGTATTAACCAAAAAGAATCAGAGGTTGAGATTGTTCATTGAAAAAGTTTTTTTTACTAATGTTTAGTGTGTGTGATTTGGATTTTTTACATAGGTTTAAAAAAATTTGAATCATATTACTATGATGTCTGCAGTATGGGAGTTTATAGTAATGGGGGAGTCGAGCATTTTGCTTCAGACATGTAGCATGATGTCCCACCCAGTTAAGTTATCCTGACACCAGGCCAACCAGTCCTATCACCATCCTTTTAATGCTGAGCACCTAGCCAAGTAGTTGTTAGCACAATTTTTATAAGTGTTTGGTATAACTTAGCGAGGGGTTGAACCTGTAACCTCCCGCATCCATAGCGGCTGCTCTAACCTCAAGGTCACCAGAGTGGTCATATTAAGTTTTAGTTATCCTTTTGAACAATGATGGGAAATATGTATGGCAAGATGCAGCCCAGTTGGTTTTATTGAGCAATTAGTATCATGAAAGGCAATTATTTTTACTTCTCTGGATTTTCTGAGCTTTACTATCTTAAACAATGTTCTAGAATATTTGATAAACTAGTTTTACCAAGTTGAAGTTTGATTGTAATTTCATGAACCCCATGAGTGCCTTCGTGATCACATTAGAGGACATTGGTCATGTGGTTGATCAGTTTTGAGAGCAAAAAGAGAATGGAAGCCTGAATATTTTATTGGTGAGAAATATGAAGGGTGGGCTTGTGATCACTAAGGCATGTATGGGGTTCATGAAATTACAATCAAACTTCGACTTGGTAAGTCTGGTTTATCATTTTCTCTTCCACCATAAGCACCTCTTGATCCCAGGAGATTTCACAGAGATGCTTCCATTTATGGAATAGATTAACAACAAGTAGGAAAAGGAGAAAACTTTTATGTGTTGGTAGTAAACCAGATATACCCAAGTTACAATGTACATTACACGATCATTATGAAATTCTAGATGCTGACAAGACCGTTGCACTGAATTCAGTTCTGTAACCGGCTCGTCATAGATGTTTCTGAAAATACAGGCACTAGTCCAAGCAGCTGACTTTAAGATTGTACCCAATCGAATGCCTTTAGCACAGGCCGCAGAAGCAGAGGAGCACTTGTACTATGAGCTTGAAAACTGATGTATCAATACCAGAGTCCTTCATCACAGTCTGTATTCATTAGGGGTGAGTAGTGCCAGGAAAAAATGTATTGCAATATATTGCAATATGGCATGTCTCTATTGCGATACGTATCAATACGTATTGGTCATTGATAGTTTTTATGACATGAATATTGATTTTGCATATTTTGTACTGAAATAATGAGCAATTTCCTTGCATTTAACAAAATATAAAGAAGAAAATGAAACCATCTTGCTTTTAATTCCACCAAAACACCCAGTAACTGTAATAATCAGATCACTTGTTTAGAAAACAATAAATATATCAACATGTGAAAACTTCTACAAGCAAGAAACAAAAATACTGGAAAAGAGTTGTAAAATTATTTTGCCTGATTAGAAAGTCTTCACATCAAAATGATCTTAGGATTCATTTCTTGCACTACAATCATGACAAGGGATAAACACAAGAAAAACCACACATAATCTGGAATTATCACATCGATAAATATCCTACTTTGATTAGCAAAATTAATAATATAGTAAATTAATAATATCAGTGATTCCAAACCTTTCTTGGTTTGAACCTGAGAGACTAATTACTTAACAGGCAGCAGAAATAAACTCACAGAAGAACCTAATTTGGCTGACTAGAAACAGTATTTTTGTGCCTATCAAAATTAAATTAATACTGTAATTTGATCACTGATGTTAAACCCCTTGTTTTCATCTATAACTTGGCAACACTGTCAAACTATAAATTTCTCCAATAAAAGAAAGAACACAAAATATTTAATGTGACTAGATAAAACAAAGTCTTTTACAACTGGACAAAATTTGAAGATGTCGGCTTATATAGTTGTGTGTGAAACAAAGGATTAGCAAATTAACATTTTTCTAGAGAAATTTGTTTATGTGTCCTAGCCCTCTTAAGTGAATCCATCAAAGTCCAGAGTTCATTGTGTTTACAAAGGAGACGTTAAGGTATAGTCATGTTCTTCTTCAGAAACAGTAGCATATCAACACTCTCTGCACTGATTGCTTCCCTTTCGCTTGAAACAATATCTCCTGCAGTACCGAAGACTCTTTCAGAATGGACAGATGTTGCTGGTATGCAGAGCAACTCTCTTGCATAACTGGATAACACAGGAAACTGATGTTGATGATCTCGCCACCATTGTAATGGGTTCTGGGCAAGAGGAATGGACTCCTGATCCTTGTAACTCTCAATTTCTTCAGTTACTTTTTCAAGAACAGTCTTAGTATTTTTCTCCACTTTCACAACATATACATCTCCAAAAATGGAAGCAAGACCAGCTTTAGTTATCTTTGGAGAAAAAGAACTTGCATCTGTTAGAGCAATGCAAGCATCAGCAGATGTAGATAAGATAGAAACAGAGTCAACTTTAGCTAATGTGGATGAGTCAGGAGCATCTTCATCTGTCTTTATTCTTTTCATTTGGTGAGATGTAGTTGTGCTGATATCCTCAGCTGACAAGGCTGGTAATCAGTAGCTGAATCCTGCTGGCATACTTGTTTAACTTTCTTTGGCTGATTCTGTTCGTAAGAAGTGGATGCAGCCAGAGCCAAGCTGTTGAAGACTTCAAATCCATTGTTGTTAGTCAGAAAAAGGGAGGTTTTTGTACCTGGGGTCCAGAGCAGTTGCTATCTGGAGGAAATCCTTGTTTCCTTCATATCTGGTCGAAATATCGTTCACAATAGTTGCTTTCATGTATTTCACCAATGTTGAATCATGATCGGACGGTGCCATAAATGTAGTCAACAATTGATTCTGCAGTGAAAGAATGATGGATATTGTGGGTGTTTCTTCTGCGCACAACACTGTTGTGATTGCCCGTAGTAGTTTCAAACACGCCAATACTTCTTCAGCATTGCTAATGTCAGTTTCCTACAAGGTACTTACATCTTTGTTCACACTGTGCACCTCTTTGCTGATTAGGGCAGCATTTACAGCTGGTTGTAGTTCCAGAAACCTTTCAATCATGTCAGCTGCTGAGTTCCATCGGGTACAAACATCTTGAATGAGTTTGTGTTTTGGTAAGTTTAGGAGCTCAATTTTGTCGCTTAGTATTCCTGCAGCAACTGAACTGTGGTGAAAAAACCTGACAATTCTTCTGATCCTACCAAGAAGTCTGCTAACATCATTGATTTTCAGACCTTTCTGGGCAGCTAAATTTAAAGTGTGTGGTTACATTCTGCTTCTGATACTGCGACAGCCATGTTTGAAGCATTGTCAGTTACCAGTGGATGATTGGATGATATTCCCCATACATTAACAGTTGACAACAGAACTGCAGCAATATTTGGACCTGTGTGACTCTCAGGTAGACCTCGTATTTGTAGCACAAAACTCTGAAGTTTCCAATCAAGAGAAATAAAATATGCAGTTACTGTCAGTTGTTAATGCAACTGTAGATGCTAAGTGCAAGCATGCTTTTATGTCTTCCTTGACTTGTAAATACATATCTTGGATACTTTTCTCAGAGAAGACCTGTCTAGATGGCACAACATATCGTGGATCAAGCACCGATGCCATGTTTAAATATCCTTTGTTTGATACAACACTGTATGGCTGCAAATTGTGAATGATGAAACTAGCAATGGTGTGCTCAAAGCTAGTTCCGGACGGCTAATGTTGGTGAAGAAAAAAAAACGGTATACCGGTATTACTATACTCGTATCTCAATATACCATTTCAGGGATTTTGTATCGTAATTTACTGGTAAATCAGTTTATCATTACACCCTTAGTATTCAGTTTGATAGTTGTCTTTTGCAACATTTTTAGGGTATGATTATGTACTGATGAAGAATTGTGTTTAAGAATTTTGCAGATTTGGTCTGTTGCAAATAACACACTGTAGACAAGCCAAAAAAAACATATGGATAGGAGTAAAAAACAAAGGGTTCCACATGGTTCCCTGTTTTAGATTGTTTCTGCAATGAAGGAATGTCTATTTGTACACGGTCAACACCAATTTCAATGCTGTTTGTCTGCATAAGGTGAAGCAACTGACACCTATGTCCTGTTAATAATGCAAAACATGGCTAACTTCATAGTAAGTTCCTGCAATGACAATTGGCCATTGCCTTGTAAAGAGAGAATACAGTTAAACACCAGCTGCACATCCCACCTCTTATAAATCTCTTAATGACAAAATTGCAGTTCGAGCTGTATTTACAGAACTATAACCTAAACCTCTATCTACTAATTCAAGGCTGTGCAATGAACAGCCCTCTCATAAATGTCTAACCTAAACCACTATCTACTAATTCAAGGCTGTGCAATGAACAGCCCTCTCATAAATGTCTAACCTAAACCTCTATCTACTAATTCAAGGCTGTGCAATGAACAGCCCTCTCATAAATGTCTAATCTAAACCTCTATCTACTAATTCAAGGCTGTGCAATGAACAGCCCTCTCATAAATCTCTTTATTAAATACGCTATTGCTAAAGAGTGGATTGAGAAGTAAGACTAATGACGAAATTGCAGTTCCAGCTGTATTAACAGAAGTAGAACCTAAAACCTCTATCTACTAATTCAGTTAAAATCTTTATAACAAAAGTTACAGTGTGTCAAGTGGCTTAATCTTTTATTCTAAATTAACATCAACTTTTGGAGATGACCCCAATACTGTTTTAGTTCATGCCCTCGATGAATTGATGAAGATGGAGGCAGCCTTGTCTAATAATCATTTATTTTGATTTGCTATCCTGAAAGTGAAAACACCCATCTTCAATTTATGGAGAGTGTGTCGTCATTGTGGATTGTGTGCCAATTGTTTAATCTCAGGTGGGCGTGTCAACAGAAAACAAGGACCAACCACTGCATTCAATAGGCTCGGAAAACCAATGGTTGCATTGTCCATGGTACTGCCACCAAATATAAGATGTGCTTTGTCTTGGACCATCTTTAGCAGCACTGCTTCACACAGACTGAAAGGTGGAAGGCAATAATGACAATTTTAAATCCATTTTTTTAAAAAACATGCATCAACTTCTGTAACTTTCAGGTGAAGTCTGTAGACAATCTATCTGCAGCACGATTTAGTGTTCCTGGCAAATGAGAGCACTTAACCAGATACCCCTAATTGCAGACAACAGCCAGATATTGCGCGATAATTCAGACAGATTAGAAATGTAGCCTGCCCAATTTATTCACGTGAAAACTGCTACAGAGTTATCCATGTAGATGTGCATATGAGCGTTCTTCACCTCCAAAGAGATTGTTATGTCAAACAACAGGCTTTCTGTTCCAAGACGTTAATGTGATTAAGTTCTCATCTTGATGGACAAGGGACACGTAAATGAAATAATGAAGATGCTGAAGTCATGGATTCCTCTTTTCAAGAAGAATGGTATTTTTGCTGATGATACTTTCTATCCACTCATCCATACGTCAATCCAGCCAGCTATCTGTCCATCTGTTTTTAATTCATCACTTTATATGTGTTTTCAAAGTAGAGGTGGAAATCTGTTTATGGATTTGTGCATACCTCCTGTTGTAGATGGTGCTTGTATCAGTGTAATTGTTGTGGTGAGTGTAAATCGGGTTAAAAGTATATGGGATTGGGGTGGGTATACAAGTTGGGTAAGAGTTTCAAAGTTTCAAAGTAAAATTGAAGATTCTTTAATGTCTCTTTTTTATGGATTTGTGCATATCTCTTTCAGCAGGTGATTGTGTAATGGTAGATTTGTTTGATTAGTATAAATCAGAGGAGAAAAATTCATGGGATTGGGATTGGGATATAAGTGAAGTACCAAGTTTCAAAGTAAAATTAAAAGATTATCTCAATGTGTCCTGCTTCTGTCACATGTATGATTATCAGAAGTGCTTAAAAACTATTTATTAGTGAAGATGTCACGGAATGGAAGAGTTGAGGACTATTTAGTAATAATGTCTCCTTAGTTAAATTGTTCTTGTATAATTTACTTTGCAAATTAGTTAACACAACACCAGTGCTTCCCTTTACCCTCATTTGTGCAGCAGAGACCACCAAATTATTAATTTGATTCCCAGTTCTGTCACCATTGTTTGATTTTTACTTGTTCTGATCCCCATTTCTGACATCAAGGACATTTTTGACAGTCAACATTGTACCCCTAGGAGATACACTGAACATATTGAAAAGATGTTGAAAATATGTATTTAATACACTGAGACCACTCCTTATGGGCATCTTTTTTCATAATTCATTGCATTGCTGCATAATGTGATCTATGAGACTTTAACTGTTTAATTTCATTTTGTGTTTTTGAGAAAACTCCCTTCCTCAAATTTTGCAACATTTCTTGGCATGTGGTCAAAATTTGGACATACAAAGTGTAGTTAGTTCCCTTTTAAATTTTTTTCCTAATGGAACTCTTTACATGTGCATATGCTTTACCTAAAGTACCTCATGATTAATTAGGGGGAGAATAATATAATATTATACTGTGCATGTAATGTAGGTCTGTCGCTATTGAATTGTTCAGAAACTAGAGCCATTTCTGGTTAACATAGAAAAAAGAAACAGTTATTGTAATGGGGGACATTTCAGTCAATGGCACTTCTGGACTTCCATTTGCAGTTGGATTTTTACATCTATCATTTCATCATTAATGTTATTTATTGTATTAAACAGTCAGATGTTTTATCATTAATGTTGAATATGGTATTAACCAATCAGTAGTTTTATCAATAATGTTATGTATGGTATTGACCAATCATAAGTTTTTTCTTCAATGTGGAAAATGGTATTAACCAGTCAGAAGTTTTATCATTAATGTTATGTATGGTATTAACCAATCAGAAGTTTTATAATTAATGTTGAATATGGTATTAACCCATTAGAAGTTTTATCATGAATGTTATGTATGGTATTAACCAATCAGGAGTTTTTTCATGAATGTTGAAAATAGTATTAACCAATCAGAAGGTTTATCATTAATGTTGTGTATGGTATTAACCAATCAGAAGTTTTATCATGAATGTTACATATGGTATTAACCAATCAGAAGTTTTATCATTAATCAGAGTTTGACACTGTGCATTTAAAGATTTTGTTTTTTTACTGTTCATTTACCCTTTGAACATAAATATGGGAAGATGGAGTCCACTTTGTTTTGGGAGCAATTAGTGTCATTAAAATGGAAAAGAAGATTGTTTCCTTGGATTTTCATAAACAATTTGTGTATTATTGATATTTAAAGTTTAACAGATCAATATGGAAAGGTCCAGGCAACCTAACTAACCAATATGTTGAAGTCATGGATTTTTCTTTACTTCAGGGATGGCGTGTGTGTGTTTGTGTGTGATTTGGATTTTTTAACGCAGAGTTTAACAATATCTCAGTCATATCTCTACGACGTCTACAGTAATGTCTGGCACTAGACATCATGCCGTAGAGATGTAGCAGGATACCTCGCCCAGTCACATCCTGACACCAGGGCGACCAGTCCTGACACTAACTTCTTAATGCTGAGCACCTAGTGAGGCAACTGTTAGTAGCATTTTTATAAGTCTTTGGTATGACACATCCAGGGTTCGAATCTGTGAACTCCTGCATCCAAGGCAGATGCTCTAACCCATAGGCCACCGGAGCGGTCAATAATACATCAACTAACTGTTGCATCTATTTCTCATCATGATATTTGGTTGAAACACAGTTGCTTTGACTTGTTTGTACAAGATGCATGTAATGTTGCAATCTGTGAAGAAATTTGGTAAAGTTGGCGAAAGAAGATGAAATTGAGGCGATGGAGACTTAAAGGTGTAATAAGTGGAAGTTGTCACGGGCTCTCTTGATCATTATGTGGAGAATCAGAGTTTTTAAATTTGTCATATAAATCAATGCGAATACATTTAAATAGGTAATGCACATGAATTTTTTGGAAGCTAGTCTTCACAAATAATAAAATGCATAAGGATTCCAGCAGATGCTTTCTTCACTGCTGTGAAATGCTAAAAATGATGTATTGCCTGTCTACTTGAAACTGGACTGTTTGCTTCTTTTCAAAACTTTGTTCTTGATCTGTGAGCAAATACAATTCAACCAGTTGTTCTCATTGATGATTTGATTTCAGTTTTCTTTGTAATACCTTCTTAAATTCTTAGAATATGTTCCTATCCTGAATTTGGCAGTTTATTAGTTTAATTTAATAAGAATAAGGTTTGAAAAATACTGGTTTTTGAATACTGCATGTGTAGTTCTTCAAGGAAATTCAGTCTTACCTCAGTGGACTGTGGGACAAGTGAAATCTGGATGTGAGTTGTCTGGACAAGTGAAAGGGTCATGAACAAGTAAAGATTGATGAAATGCATTCTTTTCATATGTACAGTGTCTTGATTGTTAAGAGAAATACTTGTTGACAGAATTGGTTCTGATTGGGAATATGTGAGATCAATTAATCCACACCAATTTTCATCTACATGTAAATTAAGTAGAGACTTCATATAAAATAAGACCCATGACAGAAGAGATTGGAAAATTCAGAAAAAATTAAAGGAAACATTCATTGGTGATAGATATTTATATAAAGATCACAAGTCATATTGTCACAAAAAAGTTAGAGAATGGTCTCCTGCATCCAACATGTGGACAAGTTAATCAGGACAGTTCACATGTCTGGTGGCAAGTGGGAGCTGTGCAAATATCCACATCCAAAACACCACCCATAAAGATGAATTGGACAGAAAGCATCCTGTTGTAGTGGACTTGTACAGTTATAAAAATGATGCAGATCCACGATCAAATATGAGACAATTATTTACAATAAGAAAAACATTTTATAAAAAGGTTCTGGCTTTGAGGATTATAAGATGATACTATGTCATTACAAAACATGAACAGATGGCTTCTGATAAGATATCCTATTGATTTTGGAGGAAATTGATTGATCAAAATATTGAGACATGTTCTAATTTGAGATTCTGGTTCTGTTGCATGTATGATTATCAGAAGTGCTTTAAAACTATTTATCAGTGAAAATTCCCTAGAATTTAAGACTTGAGGACTTATTTCTCTTCAATAGAATTGCTTATGCAGTAAGTTTTGGTGAGCAATACAACACATGGAAAATTACATTGCAAAGCTGTATTAAATAATCTCAGACTACTCCTTCTGAACAACTTTGTGTGCTATTGATCACATGATTGCATACTGTAATCCGTGAGACTTTTTGTTCTAAATTTCTTGTTTCGAAGATATGTCCCTTACAGAAAAGTTGAAAAGATTTTTGGCATGTGATCTGAAATTTGGAGATAAAGACTTGCACCAGATTCCCATTTCAGTGAAGCTTTGTATTAATGGAAATTTCTGTCAAATTGTACATGTGTATATGATGTACCTAAATTGCCTTGTTAATTAATGGGAGAATATTCCAAAAAAGGAATAAGAAGATGTTTAAGGATAAGAGGTTACTTCACTTTCAATGTTTCCCAAATCATTGCATGTTCCCCATTAGCACATTCACAAAATAATTGTACAAAAAAATGATTATTTTGAAATTGAAAGATAATATTTTGAAATAATGTATACTTTAGTGCCTTTTATAAAATCTCTGATTGAAATTTTTTGTTTTCCAGTTATTTTATTTTGAATTTTTCATAACCATTACATGGAAATAGTTATTCAGTTCCTTTCAAAAGTACTTGTTATGTCTGAGCTATATACAGGTTTTTTATCTGTGTTTGTAATGGAGATCTTTTCCTATTGAATTATTCAAAAGCTTAAACATTTACTGGTTGACAAGGATAATTGAACAGTTGTTGTAACTCCCCATCAGTGGCCTCCTTCAGACTTCCTTTTGACATTCAGTTTTGTAAATTTTATTAACCAATCAGAGGTCAATATTCATTTATTTTATGACTGTTTTGTGACCTTTTAAACATAAATGGCACATATTCTAAAATACGTTTGTCTTTGTGGTGGGAGTAATTAGTGTCATGAAAGATGAAAGAAGATATTTCCCTTGATTTTCTGAATATATTTAACAGGAAATGTTGTTAAATTATTGATATTTAATACATGAATGTGAACAGTGGTTAAATATACTTTTATGTTGAAGTCATAGATTTCTCATTTGTAGGTGATGGATTGTCTGTTTACTGACTGTGTAAGTCTATCCACTAATTTGTCCATTGATCTGTCTCAATATGTAGCCAATATCTGTCCATTTATATATCTCCCAATACATCACTGTGAAAGCTATTGGTATTGGAATAATGGGCACAGTTTTTTTTAATATTTATTTGTGGATATCTTTTGTTGTGTAATTGTGCTTGGGTCAGGGTAATATTATGTAGATTGGTGTAAATCAGAGGAGAAAATTCAGGGGATTGGGGTGGATGTCGGGGTATTAGTGATGTACATCTTGGATGGCTGTATCTGTCCATCAATCTGTCTATATATTTAGCTAGTATCTGTCCAGTGATCTGTGTATATATCTAGCCAGTATCTGTCTATCACTCTACCATCTACTCCTTTTGAAACTATTGGCATTGGAATATAGGGAAAAAAATTTCATTCTTGCATATATTTTGTTGTGGATGGTGCTGGTGTCAGAGATATTTTTTTTCAGATCAGTGTAAATCAGAGGAGAAAATTCACAGGGTGTGGGTGGGGGTATAAGTGAGGTATGAGTTGGAACGTTTCAAAGTAAAATTAATAAAACAATGTTTAATGTCTATATATGTTCTGGTTTCATCACACATGATTATTTGAAGTGCTTAAGAACTATTTTATTATTGAAAATGATCAAAAAATTTAAGAATTAAGGTCCATTTTGTATAATTTCTCTTCAGTAAAATTGCTTTTGAATTCAGTTTTGCTAATTAGTGAATAATAAAACATGTGGAAAATTACATTGCAAAGATGTTTTAAATAAACTCAATGCATTTTTTATAGACATCTTTGTGTATTATTCATTACATGTAATAGCAAACATGGATCCATGATGGATTCATATTGGACTGCTCCGGTGGCCTAGTGGTTAAAGCATCCGCCTCGGATGTGGGAGATCATGGGTTCGAACCCCGGTCGACTCATACCAAAGATTTACAAAAATGGTAGTCACAGCTACCTCGCTTGGCGCTCAGCATTAAGAGGTTAGTGTTAGGACTGGTCAACCTGGTGTCAGGATAATGTGACTCAGTGGGACATTATGCTACATGTCTGCGGATGATGCCCCAGTGCTAGACATCACTACAGTAAAACCTATCTTGAGAGACCACTGCTATGAGAGACCACCTGTCTTGGGAGACCTGGTTCTCCATGTACAGATTTATTGATTATATAATGTTATGACCTGATATGAGAGACCACCTGTCATGAGAGACCATTATGTTTTGGCAAAACGGGTGGTCTTTCAAGACAGGTTCCACTGTACAAACTGCCACACTGCAGACATCGTAAGAGATATGACTGAAAAATTGTTAAAGCTACGTTAAAAATTCAAATCACTCACACACACAGATTCATATTTAAATGTGTTTGTGTGTTTTGTAGATGCCGCCCTAAATACAGAAAAAAGTTGAAAAGTTGTATTTTTGAATGTAGTCTTAATTTGGTCATATCGACTTGCATAAAGTTTCTCAATGTGATATATTTTCTCCTAATGCAATTTTCTATCACATTTTATATCTTCTATATCAGTAATTTGCCTAGTCAGTACTTTGAGGGAAAATGAGATGCAGTTTGAAGAAGAAGTTACTAATCCCTTTCATTGTTTCTGAATCATTGCCTGTTTCCCATAGGCACCTGTAGAAAATAATTGTGCAAAATAACCGATGATTATTTTGAATTTGAAAAAGATACTTTTATCTTAATGTATATTTTAGTTCTTTGTATGATTACCTGTTGAAAAGTTATTGGATTGAAGTTATTTTATTGATAATTTTTCCAAAATATTGCATGCCAATAGTTACTCAGTTCATTTCAAAAGCATTTGTTACTTTTGATTTATATAGTTTTTGAATCTGTATGTTGTTGAGGTCTGCTGATATTGACTTATTATGTAGTCCCCTATTTTGGAGAAAAAAGTGTCATGAAAGGCCAACAAAATTTATTTTCTGAGTGTTATTATCATAAACACCATATTCATTATTGATATCATTACCACTGAATTCTTAAAGTGTATAAAAGAAAGATTCAAAAAGTTTACTAAAATCAACAAATAGTTTAAAAAAATCAAAAGGCAATGAACTAATTGTAGAATAATCCTAAATGTTCTATGACAAGTCCAAAAGTATGGAATGTTCTTTTCTGAATTTCAATAGTCTTAAATTGTTTGATGATAGAATCCAGAATGTCTCTGAGACATGAATAATCTGAAAGTAGTATTTTAAGGAACGAGTTCTTTGTAATTGCAATGAATAATTTCAGTAAATAATTCTGTCTTCAATTTGTTTACATAATTCCCTATTGTATAAAGACTGTCACCTGACCAATGAAGCGATAGAATGGAAATCAAATGATTTCTAATGGAAAAATTCAATAACTTGTAAACAAGGTCATGTGTCAAAGATTCATTTTAGTAACATCTTGTTTACTTCTTGGAACCTTGACATTGGTCATGTTGGCATAGCTCTCAGACTGCTTCTGTGGCCTAAGTGGTTAGAGCTTCTGCCTTGGATGCAGGAGGTTGTGAGTTTGAACCCTGGCTGAGTGATACCAAAGACTTATAAAAATGGTACTAGCAGAGGCCTCGCTTGGTGCTCAGCAATGATGTTAGAGTTAGGACTGGTGGGCATTGTGTGTGGAAAAAGTGACTGGGTGAGACAAGGATGGTTGTCATTGATCCTGTTATATTTGAAAGCAAGGTAAAAATTCAAATTCCTGATGAACAACAGATTCTTACAACTGTTTGTTTATTTATCAATTGCAGCAAAGGTTAATGACAGATTGGCATCATTTGTATAAATTTGCAAATCTGACATGCCTTCAAGCCAGTATGCATTCTGTAAAAATTGTCTCAAATTGGGAAATATCTTCTGCAGCAGATATTTATTAGTTTTAACACTTGGAATTTGAAAATTTGAAAAAAATGCAAGTAATTAAAGAATTGACTATACCACTGAATCACAGTATTATAAGTAGCAAACTACCAAAAATAATATTAGAAGAATTATAAAACAATAATAAAATTTAAGTAATGGTACTTGGAGGGTATATAAATCTCAACAGTTACCACTTGTCACTAAACAAGGAAACCTTCCAAATTTACTTGTCGAAATGTTGGTTGTAGAGGGACATTATACAATTTTTGTGACAATATAACTTGTGTGCTTCTTCTTGCAGTTGACAATGGATAACTCTTTCCATCACATTCCATCAAACACTCAAATAAAACTAGATTGATGACACCAGTCTAATGTTGCTCACTTTTGCCAAGTTTTCTCATTTTGATGCTGAGACATTAAAGAATCTTTTATTACTTTTACTTTGAATATTTGAAGTTCCTGTCTCAGTTACACCCCACCCCCATTACAAATCCCTGAATTTTCCCCTCTGATTTACATTGGTCGAAAGAATTGACCTACCATGAGCATCATGCACAACAACAGAGAAATACAAATGTCTAACACTGGGGCATCATGCTACAGACATGTAGCATAATGTCCCACCCAGTGACATTATTCTGACACTAGGTTGACCAGTCCTAAGACTGACTTCTTAATGTTGAGTGCCAATTGAGGCATGTTCTAGTACCATTTTTGCAAGTCTTTGGTATGACTTGGCCGATGTTCAAATCTGTAACCTCGGCATCCTTGATGAATGCTCTGACAACTTAGGCCACTGGAGCAGTCAAACATTTATTCATGTCTATCAGATTGACTTGAATTGCATTATAAAATGATCATCAAACGAATACGTTTTTAAAAAAAAATATTTTATCAGAATTTTTTTAGGATGCTGTGAAAATAATTGTTGATTTTAATAGAGTGACCAGTTTTTGAATTGCAACAAAAACTAGCTTCTGCTATAAATATATTACTGCAGTATTAATGTGATACAGGTTGCTGTCTGTATGGAAAGCTTAAAGTTATTAAAGAATTAGAAAATGCAGAATTTTCTTTTGATCCTGATGAAATTGAATATTATAGTAAATTAGTCCATTTTATCATCCAAGGTCATGACGAGATGATCATTCTTGTGTGGCTTGAATAGGAGGACTTTCTGGCTTGACAGAAATGTGATAGGCTGCTTGATTTGGTTCATTTGCTTTTAGACAAATTATATTTTCATATTTTGTATGAAAGGTTAGTCTGAATTGAAGGATGTAAAAGTTTGTTCAGTTGTAGTTTCAGTTCAAATTTTTAGTTTTAAGCTTTGGCACTTGAGATGACTTCCCTTTTAAAATACATACCAGCTGTGAGAGATGTACTGTTCTGGTCACCAGGCTTTCAATTGAAGCTCTTACAAGTCTCTTTTTTCCAAAGCTTTTGTAGTAGGCGGTTGGGGAAAATGCTGTTAAAGTTTCATGTGAGATAAGACTTTTTAGTGTCACTTGAGTTTATGATGGTGTTCAAAGAAGTTTTAAATTAGTTTTTGGATTTCTTAATACGTTTTAATGAGAAAAACGACCAATATAATTAGAAGCAGTTTTGTTTACAATAAAATGTTTATATTCTTACCTTTATTATGTTTTTGAGTTGTTTCTCTTACATTACAGTGCTAAATATGGGTTGTGCAATTACTGGCAGCTGCTGGTAATGGAATAATGTGGTATTCATATTATACAGGTATTCCATTTGAAATGCCTGCAGATTTTGCACGATAAATATAAGTAAACACTAACAAATTAGCTTATAATTATGTTAGTAAATTCAAGTGAAACATAATTTAAATAATTTTAGAAACAACAGTTACAAAAGATTAATTGTCACAATATAATATGAAATTGGTAATTTTATTTTCAAAATAACTGGTTTAAATTATAGATTTTTGGTAAGTTTGCCAAACTCTTTTTTCTCCCCTTATAGTTTTAGGCACTTAGTAGTTGTACTGGAAGTCTCTTGCTCTTGGTTTATCAATCAAGTTCAAACCTGTCTGGTTGACATTCAGTAATTGGAATTGTACTCTACTTTGATTTTTATTGTTTGTTTGAGAATTTGAGGAAAATGTGATTCTACTGGATATAGGATAGAAATACCATTTTAAAGCTTATATTTTCCAATATCTACTGTTTTGTAAAGTTAAAAGATATCTTAAAAACATTTGGTAGAAAAACATACGTTGAAGAAGCCAATCAACAGGTTTTTGTCAGGAACCAAAACTGTTCCACAGGTGCAATGCTGCTTTGTGTGAATGGATGACATGTTCACAGCAAGTGATAAATTGTTACACTATTGCTGTAAATTGGAGGGTATTTTGATTATAGGTGGCAGTACTTTTGAGGTGTTAATAAGTAATAAATGGATCAAAGGTTGTCTATGGTGGATTGTTAGTCTTTGATTAAAAGTTTATTTACTTTTAGCAAATTCACAATAAACTCAAGAAACCAGTGAAAGTTATTTGGGCAGAAACATAGGCATAAGCATTTTTTTGATGTTGTTATTGTGTTTCTTGAAGAATTCTTTTGGGAGGAATATTTAAGTGAATCTCTTATCTTTTTTGTGAATTGATCCCATACAGAAAAATCTCACCAAATCTCATGAGCTTCTCATAAGCTGCACATGAGAACCTTGTTAGAAATGTATGCAAATTGGGTAGATTTTCCAAGCTCATGTGTGGAGTTTGTTAGATCTTGTGAGCCAAGTAAAAACTAACCTGATTTTCACATGTGCAGATTTTGCTCATGTGAGAATTTACATTTTCACATGAGAAAGCAGAACTTAGAAAACATTCTTTTCCTTTACAACATGTCAGAGTGGTGAAAGATGTGTTTAATTCTTCAAATGAAAATGAAACCATTTGTAGCATCTGGAAAAGAAAAAAAGTCAGAAGTTAAAAAGTACTTGAATACCAGAGTTGTTGGAGGCAAGATGGAAAGATTCGGTCAGGTTGAATTATGTTTCATTCAAAGCAGATTTTAAGAAATAATACAGTGCTTCATGCTCAAACTCGGTGTTTTATTATAATATGAGGAAAATATATATTATGGCAAAAATGCACTTGTTTTGCTTTCATTTTCCTTAAAATGCATTACATTTATATTGGTAAGAAAACTTTCTGATGTTAAAACCGTAACATTTATATAGGTAAGAGATCTTGCTGATGTAAAAACCAATCTATGAATCAAAATTTGTTAATCTATTGATTTAGTGTCCTGGCTGTGTTACATGTATGTTTGTCTGAAATGTTTAAAAACTTTTTATAACTCAAAGCTGCAAGCTTTAAAAATTAAGGATTTCTCCTTTATAATTGTTCTCTTGCATAAAGTTGTCTAATTAGTGAAGAACACAACACATTGAAAATTATATTGAAAAGATTTTCATGCATTTAATAATCTCAAACTACTTCTGATCTAGACATCTGTGATTTTAATTGATCTTGTATGATTGCATACTTTGATTCCTTAGACTACTCAATTTATTTGAAGGTTGTGTGATACCTCCCTTACACAAAAGTTGGAACCTGTTTTAACATGTGGTTCTGGATATATAGATTTGCACTAAGTTCCCTTTTGAATAAATTCTCTCCAGATGCAGTTTTTTAAAATCAAATTTTACATCTGTGTTTCCTATCCCTAAAATGCCTCATCAGTAATAAGAGGGAGAATTTTCTAAAAAAATGAATAAAAAGGTTTTTTTTTTAGCAAGAGAGGTTACTTCCCTTCAAGATTTCCTGTTCCTTGCCTGTTCCCCATGGGCACATGTACAAAAGAATTGTACCAAATAATCAGGGATCATTTTTAAATAGAATAGTTTTAGATCTTTTATGATTCTCTTACTGGAAACATTTGGTTTTTCAGTTATATTTTTTAAAAATCTTTCAATAATCATTACATGGGATTAGGTAGTTCCTTAGAGAAGGATTTGTTACATCTTGATTTATATACAGTTACTGAAGTGTTGTTTTGATAGGTCTGCTGCTATTGACTTATTCTGACTCTCTCACCTTTACTGACTGACAAAAAATAAAACATTTGAAGAAATTACCCCAATAACCTGCAGTTAATAGTGTCTTTGGACTTCTTTTGCTGTTGGATTTTTCACATTTCTCATTTTATCACTTTCATGGATATTATTAATCAGTCAGAAGTTGAGATTGTTGATTTAAGTAGTTTTATTATATTACTCTAATAGGTACCATTTCAAGATAATTGAGGAAGATGGCAAGATGGAGTCCTTTTTGTTTTGGGAAAAGTTAGTGTCATTAAAATTCAAAAGCTTATTTCCCTGGATTGTCTGAGATTTATTATCATGAACAATTTGTGTATTGTTGATATTTAAAATTTAAGAGATGAATTTGGACATGCACCAAGTAAACTATCTAGTATACCCTCACCTCCACCCCATCCCAGTAGTCCGTAGTTAATAGCATCTTTGGACTTCCCTTTTCTGTTGGATTTTCACATTTCTCATTTTATCACCTTCATGGAAGGTATTAATTATTAAGAAGTTGACAAAGTTCATTTAAAGAGTTTTCTTTTATTACTCGTGAAGTTTCCCTTTGAACATGAATGGCAAAGATGGCAACATGCAGCCCTTTGTTTTGGGAGAGATTAGTGTCATTAAAATGCAAAAGAAGATTATTTCCCTGGATTTTCTGAGATTTATTATCATGAACAACTTGTGTATTATTGATATTTAAAATGTAACAGATGAATTTGCACATGCACCAAGTAAGCTTAAGCTATCTAACTATATGTGGAAGTCCTGGATTCTTCATTTCTAGTGGAAGGATGGTCACTTTGCTGAAGATATCAGCCCATCCATCCATCCATCCATCCATCCATCTGTTTATCTTGCCAGCTGTCATTACATCTACTGACAAATCTATCTCCATTTCTGTCTGTATATTCTAAATAGGTATGAAAGACTTTTATTTATGGATTTGTGCATACATTTTGTGGCTGGTGATTGGGTCATGGTAATTTTGCTTGCTTTTTTTGATCATAGGAGAAAGTTCATGGGATTGGGATGGGATGCAAGTGAAGTGCAAGTTTCAAAATAAAATTAAAAGATGGTATTGACGTGTCCTTGTTCTGTTATGAATGATTATCTGAAGTGTTTGAAAGCTATTTATCAATGAAGATGTCCTGGAATAGAAGAATTGAGGAATATTTTGTAATAATTTCTCTTGAATAAAATTGCTTCTGCATAGAATGTTGCTAATTAATGAATAACCCTAGACATGGAAAACTATATTGAAAAGATGTATTAATTTAACTCAGACTATTCCCTGTCAAATAAACTCAGACCACTCCTTATAAACATCTTTGTTTATAACTCGTTGCATATGATTGTATAGTGTGAGCCATCAGACTTTTGGTTCAGAATTTGTATGTGTTGGAGAGACCTCCCTTGCACAAAAGTTGGAAAAGTCTTTTTGGCATGTTGTCTTGGAGATTTAGCCTTGCACAAAGTTCCCGCTTTAATGAAGTTTCTCCTAATGGAATTTTCTATGAAGCTTTACGTAATTCCATAGGAATTTTAGGGAAAATATTCTAAAATGGAATGAGAAGGTTTTTAAGAGAGGTTATTTCCCTGTCAGTGTTTCCTGAATCATTGCCCTTCACAACGGGGAGATCTACAAAATAATTGTACAAAATAATCAGTGATAATTCTGAAATTGAAAAATAATATTTCAACAAAATTAATTTATATTTTAGAGTTTTTATGATTCACTTGTTGGAAAATTTTTTGGTTCCAGTTATTTTATTTTTAATCTTTTAATTATCATTACATTGGAATTGTTACCCAGTTCCTTTGAGAAGGATTTGTTACATATCTTTATTTATATACTGTTTCTGAACTATGTTCATAACAGATTTGCTGCTATTGACTTATTAAGATGCTTGAACCTTTACTGATTGACAAATATAAAACAACATTTGAAGAAACTACCCCCAGTAACCTGCAGTTAATAGCATTTTTGGACTTTCTTTTGCTGTTGGATTTTCATATTTCTCATTTTATCACTTTCATGCAAGGTACTGATCATTCAGACGTTGATGATGTTCATTTAAAGATTTCGTTTTATTACTCTTATGGGTGCCCTTTAAACATAAATAACAAAGATGGCAAGATGCAATTTTCTTTGTTTTGGGAGAGATTAATGTCATGAAAGGCAAAAGAAGATTATTTCCCCAGACTATCTTGGATGTATTTTTATGAACAATTTGTACATTATTTATATTTAAAATTTTACAGATGAATTTGGAGATGCACCAAGAAAGCTAACTAACCATATGTGGAAGTCCTGAATTCCTACTTTGTAGTGGAAAGATGGTCACTTTGTTGAAGATATTGGTCAATCCATCCATCCTTCTGTTTATCATGCCAGCGATCTGTTAATCTACCAATCTCTCTGTAAATCTATCTGTGTATTCTAAGACGGGATGAAATACTTTCTCTATGGATTTGTGCGTATCTCATGTGGCTGGTGACTGGGTCATGGTAATTTTGTTTGATTAGTGCAAATCAGAGGAGAAAATTAATGCATTTGGGGTGGGATATAAGTGAGGTACAAGTTTCAAAGTTTTAAAGTAAAATTGAAAGATTGTTTCAACATGTCCCAGTTCTGTCACAAGTATGATTATCTAAAATGTTTGCAAACTATGCATCAGTAAAAATGTTCTGGAAAGGACAATTGAGGACCATTTTGTAATAATTTCCCTTGAATAAAATTGCTTTTGCATAGAATGTTGCTAATTAGTGAATAACACAAGACACGAAAAATTTTATTGAAATGATGTATTAAATAAACTCGTACTACTCCTTGTCAAATAAACTCAGACCACTCCTCATAGACATCTTCGTTTATAACTTGTTGCATATGATTGCATACGGTGATCCATCAGATTTTTGGTTTCGAATTTGTATGTGTTGGAGAGATCTCCCTTGCACAAAAGTTGGAAAAGTCATTTTGGGATGTTGTCTTGGAGATATAGACTTGCACAGTGGTCCCATTTCAGTGAAGTTTCTCCTAATGCAATTTTCTGTCAAATTTTACAGATGTTGCATTACGTGAAATTCCTTAGGAATCAGAAAATATTTTAGAATGGAATGAGAAGGTTTTTAAGTTTGAGAGGTTACCTCCCTGTCAATGTTTGCAGAATCTTTGCCTTTTTACAATGGACATGTACAAAATAATTTTAAAAGGTTCACAAATGTAAAAAAAATGTTTGAGAAAATTAATATATATTTTAGTGCTTTTATGATTCTCTTGTTGCATAATACTTGTATTCCAGTTATTTTATTTTTAATCTTTCAATAATCATTACATGGGAATTGTTACACAGTTTCTTTCAGAAGGATTGATACTTCTTGATTTATATACAGTTTCTGAACTGTTTATAATAGGTCTGCTGCTATTGACTTATTTAGGTAAAGAACCGTTAGTGGTAACTAGTCCCATCCCCCATAACTTACTGTACGCCACAGTTAATAGCGTCTTTGGACTTTCTTTTGCTGTTGGATGCTCACATTTCTCATTTTATCATTTTTATAGAACTTGAAATACAGACTTTATTAGGACCATTTTCATTTGTATATTAATAGGTCACTGGATGGAAAGGTGATACATCCACGAACTGTAATATCCATCTCTCATCACAAGGTTGCAGGGTACTTTGTTTTAACTTGTTGGTATTAGATGTTTTATAGCTTTTTAAATTGCCAGAGAATATCTATATGATGAATTTGGCCATTTTTTAATATTAGTTAGTAATAACTCTTCAACTGTAGTAGTAATTACTAATTATCTAAGATTCTGTAAAGAAGAAGCTTTTTACTCAGTGCTGTTGTGAAATAGTTTTAACATGGCTAATATAGATGAACCAAGTTGTAAATTTTTTTTTGCCTATACTTTTATGTACTAAATTTGGATGCTACAATTCACCCTATATTATGTTTATTTTTCACCTTGAATTGTTAATATTAAGAATATGTAAATAAGATAATTTATTCCTAAGAAAGAATATTTTATAAGATGGACAAAATCAAACATTATAAATTCGGATCATAATAGTCCTTATTGTTCATATGTACTTGTACCAAATTTTGTAATTGAAATTTCGTTCCAAATTATTCTTTTGCTTTACTTTTAGGTTGTCTTGTATGGTCCATTATCAACATTGCTTCATCTGTTAGGCATCATGTGTTGCCCATCCATTATTAATTGCTATTTTTAGATGTACTGTTTATAGACGGGAGGAGCTTCTGGGACAATCATTCATGCATCATATGTTGTCAGTGCCCATTATCACAAGGTTGTTATGACTTTCCTTAAACTGCTTAGGCAAATGCATTGAAATTTCACACACATACACACATGCACAGGCACTCACACGCTTTTAATAAAATTGCTGTCCTGTACAATTTTGAATTTTACACACACACTGACAGACATATGCACACACACCCACACACACAGCATTTTAATAAGATTACTGTCACATACAATTTTAAATTTTTCACACAGACATTTTTAATAAGATTGCTGTCACATACAAAGTTGCTGATTGGTGAATAGCACAACACATGGAAAATTATATTGGGAAGATGTATTAAGTATGCTGACAGTACTCCTTATATATTGGTGTACATATCATCGCATATAATTGCATACTGGAATCCATGAGACTTTTGCTTCTGAATCTGCATATGTTTTTTGGAGATGCACAAAAGTTGAAAAGTTGTATTGCATGTGGTTTTGGACAAAGTTCCCATTTTCCAATAATCTTATGTGCAATTTTCAATACTATTGTATTGTATGATATGACTGCAAGGCCTCTTCACTAATTATAGGGAGAATATTTCAAAAAGTGATAAGAATCTATTTAATCAAGAGGGATTACTTCCGTTTCAAAATTTCTAAGAGCATAGCCTGTTTCCCATGGGCACATGCACAAAATAATTGTACAAACTAATCAGTGATCATTTTGAATTTGAGATATAGGATTTTGACAATTTAGATTCAGGTGTTTTTTTTATGATTTTTCATGAAAAATTTGTTTTCTTCGAGTTGTTTTAATTTTAAACTTGTAATGGTCATTGTATTGGAATAGTTGGATAGTTCCTTCCAGAAGGATTTGTTACATATGATTTATGTACAGTATTGAAGGGTGCATGTGTTGTATGTCAGTAGCCATTGACTTAAAAGCTAAAACCTTTAGTGGTTTGTCATATCAGCCTCAGTTGTGGTATCCGTCCAGTTACAACAACTTCATGTCAATGGTGTCCCTTGACTCCTTGTTTTGCAATTATTTTTACAGCGAGTATTTTTTTTCTTCAATTTAATACATGTTATTAACAAATCCAGAGGCCTTTTAATTTACTACTGTTTACTTACGTCTTGAACATTGAAGACAAAAATAGGAAAATGTAGTCTTTTTAATGTTTTGGGAGAATTTAGTGTCATGAAAGGGAATAAAAGAGTATGTCGCTGGATTTTCTGAGGTTTTTAATAATAAAGAATTGGTATAATAACGTTGACAATCTTTATGAATCTGTTGCAGAAGATTGCAGAAAATGAAATAAATTTGTTTTAAATTTGCCACCACCACCATTGCATGTTATAATAAAATGGTTAAAGAAAATAATTATTTGATAATAAAGTGAAGGAAACATACCTTCAATTGTTTTCATTTATTCCTATCCTTTTTCATTATGTGCAACACATTAAAGACAAAGATATATCCGTGGACTCCGTTTATGTAGCATAATGCATCCCTCCTGTAGTGTGCATGATTTATGTCAGATAACACACAACACATTAATCAAAGACTTGACTATTGAGAAAAAAGTGTTTGGTTATATTGAACACCTTGAATATCTTATCAAACTGAAAACTGTATCCAAGAAAATAACAAAAATGAGAGAGAGAGAGTGTTGATACTCCTGAAAGTGATAAGCATTATTTTGGATCATATTGTTGCTAATGGAAACTCCTTAACATGTTTTGCAATACTTCCTCGAAGATGCTCTTTAAAAAATAAGTGAACAGGTCTTGCAGAACATGAACTTTTATTTATGTCAGATTGACTGTGAAAATGTATGTTCTTTTTCTTTCACTGTGACCATCTTTTGAGTTGTCTTCCTTATATTACAGTATTGTTTGAATTTCGATTATTCAGTAACTAGGTTTTGATTGAAATAGAATACTGCAGCATCCATGTGACTGATAGTTTTCTATTGGATAGGAAAGGTTCATTTCTATAGGATAGGAAAGGTTCATTGAAATATTACACAATGGTGGATGTGTTCACAACAAGCCAAAAGCTTGTTACATTCTTCTTGTAATTTGGTGAGTTAAAAGGTGGTGGTAGATTTTGACGTGTTATAAGTAATACATTATTCAGTGGTGTACATGATGGCTTGCGAGACTTTGATTAAAAATTTGCCTACCTTTGGCAGAGGTGAGATAAAATGGAGAGACCAACTATAATGGTTTTAGGAGAAACATAGTCATGAGCATTTTGATTTCTTTCCCTCTTGTTCTGTTACTATGTTTCTCAAGAATTCTTTCAAGAGGAATATTTAATTACAGCTACTATCAATTTTTTTCCCCACAGTTCATGTTAAAGCTGTACCGATGTCACTTTTTGCCGATTATGCCGATAACGCTTATAGCCGATTATTAAAATTGCTGATGCCAATTATGAGACCGATTATTTCATTATTATTTGTTTTATTACAATAACTGGTTTAGAAACATGAACCTATTAATGTAATGGATGCAGGTATTTTGCCGTGTGAGTTATAACAAGGTTGTTTATGCAGCAAGTGAATTTGAACTTCTATACAAAAACAATCAGAAACTGGATAAGAAGTACATTGCTATTTGTAGAGAACAACGATCATACAAACATAAATCTTGAAAAGCTTTAAAACTAACACTGATAAAACTTATGGTTTGCCAATTCAAGATATAAATGAATGAAACTGTATTAAGCTAGTCTTTTAATTTACGTTCAGTGATGCAGGTCGCCATTACTAGATTTCAATAAATGACTAAAAAATGTTAATAACGATAGCCCAATAATAATTAAAATTAATGATACGCAATGCTTTAAGACTAAAGTTAGACATCACTGCACGCTGGCTGCAGCTAATACTGAAAGCCTAGTTGAGGTAGGTTGTATTTAAGCAACAGTAACATTTCTCTCTTCTCGCCAAGTAACAATCCATGATGTTCCAAAAAAATCTGGCTTGCACTATTAAACAGCTGCTCGCTTGAAACACTTGAAGCTGGTGCAGACAAATAACGTCTAGCTAATTTGGCCAAGTAGGGGAACTGAAACCTGTGAGTGTTCCACCAGCCATATATGTCTTCTTCTCTTGGCAAAAGAGGGCTGGCCAGATACAATTCAAGCATCGTGTGAATGGTGTCATCCACATGGGTTGTTTCATTGACAGTACAGACAGTTCGTCACAGGCCACAGAAAACAAATCCCAGAGACACGACATTGATTGTCCAGTAGCATTTGTTTCAGTTTATCTTTTTTTGGTTGGGGGTTCCTCCTGCTTGTCAGCTGACGCAACTATGATGCATTCTGCTCTAAGCCATTCTTTGGATCTGGTAACAAGTAATTCTTAGCTGAATAGGTGATGTTTGAATCGTGGATCAAAGATGGTGACCAAGACAAGCTTCTTGTTGCTGGCAACGTCAGCAAAGCGTGTGTTTAGTGACGTCAACATTTCACAGCGCATTGTCTGAATACCGTGACTCGCTTCGTGCTCTCGAGCCAGTAACATTCGGAGCATTTTCAGCATAGGAAGGATGACGGATACTAATATTTGGCTATCACTTACTTCCTTGGTAATGTCTACGAATGGGCCTAATGTGTCCACAATATTGTTAATCAAGACCCATTGTTGGGCTGTTAGGCTGGGCAGGTCATAGAGAGCAACGTAAGCCCCCAAGACTTGTTTTTGTTCATATAACGAAACCAACATATTGTATGTAGAAATCCAGCATGTCTGGACATCCTGGATGAGATTTTTGTGGGCAACGCCAAATTTTTCCTGCTGTTCTTCGAGCTGCTGTTGTGCCAGGATGGAGTGCCAGAACTTGCTGACTGTGGATTGCGAGATCGCCAAAACATCTTTGACAGCTTGTTGCGACAGAATGCCATCACTGACAACGAGCTGCAGCGTGTGTGCAAAACAGCTGATGCTGTCGATTTCAGCCAGACACATTGCTTTAACTATTTCTGCACCTCTGTCATGCAGAAGAACATGGATAGGAGTTTTGGAAATGTTGTATTCCTCGCATAATTTGTCCAGTTTGCTCGCCAAATATTCTTCTGTGTGTGATTCATCAACAGGCATTGCTGCTAAAATCACCTGTTTCCGCTGAAAGCCTTCTGTCAGCCAGTGTACCGTAAGACTCGACAAGGCTATGTCGATGGACGGGTCTGATCACGCATCAGAGGTCAAACTAAGGTCAGATTGGGCAGAAACTAAATCATGCACCTTGCTTTGTATTGCCTTATGCATGTCAGATATCAAAGATGTGGAAAAGTACTTTTGACTTGGAATTTTATAGCATGGTTCTGCCTTGGCCATCAGATGTGGAAATCCAATGTCTTCAACAAGGGAAAATGGTTGCACATCTTCTGCCATGAATTCTGCAATAGCTTTGTGCCAACTAATATCTCTTGGGTTGTCAAATGCAAATGGCTGCTTCCGGTCCAGCATGTCGTCAATAGTCAGAGTACGAGGAGTTTTTATCTGTCAGAAACAGGCCATGTTCGACAATGTGCTTGCAGCGCAAGTGCTGGACAAAATTTTATGTCGTATAGTTTTTAGAATCCTTTCTACCTCTGGAAATGCATGCTTTGGAAAGTGTGCAATTTTCTTTGGACTCATCGACTTCATTTACTTTAAAGTAATTGCAGACTAAACTTGAGTGTTTTGAGTTCAGCATTATGCATTTGCTTGGTAGAATATTTAATAGTGTACAATCGCTGTTAATAATCCAATTGATTTGCGTTCTTGAAACAATGTTTTAAATCAAGTAAGTTACTACTAAGTTGTCCACGTGGCTGGATGGATGCACGCACCACGCTGTGAGTTGCGTGCTGAAGCAGCTCAGCAGCTGGGGTATCCAGGGGTAACGTCACTGGTGCTGGCATGCCAATATCAATGCTGCATAATATTTGTATGTCAGCGTTCCGCTGCTTCAGCGTGCGACCGCTATTCATTGATAAGCAGCATTGCAGGACTGGCTAAAGAACAGATTAACTATAGTGAGTCATAGTTTTGTAGTAGTTGAAAATTTCACTAGCTATCTAATCTGCCTAGCTATCTGCTAATGTGCATCCTGGAAGTTCAACAGCCACATGAGGCCTCATTGGCTGGTTGGCTGCTGTGATTGGGATGAGTGTATGAATGGTATTGATAATTTGTTGTGTGCTGACAATCAGCAGTAGTTTTCAGCAAGTGTGTTAACCCATTTTATCCTGAATATGACTATGGGCGTAATACCTCATTCTATCCTGAATACGCCTGTGGTTGTAGTATCCCATTTTATCCTGAATACAACTACAGTCGTACTCTACTACATATGTGTATAAAGTCTCTAGAAACACGTGTTATACATCACAAATATTTGTGTACTTCTTCACCAACACAGGAAATGGTTCAAGCACGCATGCGCAGTGAAATTTTTAAAAAAAGTGGTTGGAAAAGAAATTGTTGGCTTGAAAATCGATCGATAAAATGATGGACGAACAACTCAGATGTAAACATGGATGTTTATAGCGAGGGTAGCGACATTGAAGTTGACGATTTGGATGATTCTGATGATAATATTGACTTAAATGATGGGTTAGAATTGAATCAAGTTGATGAAAGAGATGATGCATGGCTTCATGCACTTTTCGACAGTGATTCAGAGAATGAAGCTGACTTTGAAGGCTTTCAATAGGAATGGGTCCGGGATAATTTTTCACCTCGGTTGCAGCCACGATTTAAATTGAAAGAAAGGGCATCAGTTCAACACTCAGAAGAAGCCGATGCACAACATTACTTTGAGTTACTTTGGGATGATTTAATCTGGAAAAGCCTTGTTGATGAAACAAACCATTATGCTGAAGAGGAGCGTAGAAAAAATCCCCCCCAACCAAAGTCACCAAGATGGACGCCGGTCGATATTCCCACAATGAAGGCCTTTATAGGCTTATGTTTTGCCATGGGAATAATTTGTCTTCCATCAAGACCTAATTATTGGCAACAAAATAAGTATATATTTGTCACATCCTTCAATAAAATCGTGTCTCGTGACAGATTTGATCTGATTTGGAGATACTTGCATCTCCATGACAACGAAGAACAAGCTGCAGAGCCTCAGCCAGAGGGAAGACCAGATAAATAAAAGAAAATTAGATGGTACCTGGATTAGTTAGACCAGAGATTTTCATTAAATTTCATACCCAAAACAAATGAAACTATTGATGAAAGCATGATAAAATTCAAAGGAAGACTGTCTTTTAGACAGTATTTCCCAGCAAAGCCAACAAAATGGGTGTGTGTGTGAGACTATGGAATATGGCCAACAGCTCAATTGGATACATGCACAGATTCCAGGTATACACTGACAAAGAAGATGGGCAAGAAAAGGGGCTGGCTTACAGAGTGGTAATGGATCTCTGCTCACACATGTTCAGAAAAAATCGGACAGTTTATTTTGACAACTTCTACACATGCACAGATTTATTGAGAGACTTGTATACTAGAGGGGTGATGGCCTGTGGAACGGTCCGTAACAACAGGAAGGGGTTGCCAAAAGACTTGCTGCCAAAACAGCTGAAACTGAAGAAACATGAATACAATGTCGCACAGACGGATGAACTTACATTTTGTGTTTGGCAAGATACAAAAGCTGTTTGTGTCTTGTCAAATTTTCATGACCCATCATCACGTGGCTTTGTAAACAGATGTTCTGGTATGACTGTTCAGCAACAGGTTGAAGTTCCCAAAATGCTATTGGATTACCAGCAAAACGTGAAGGGTGAAGGTCTCTCTGACCAGATGGTTGGGTGCCATCTTTTTCATCACTGGTCAAGAAAATGGTGGCATCAAATTTTCTTTTACTTAATGGAAACTTTGGCATACAATGCGTATGTGATTGCATGGGACACAAATCCAGAGAAAGTCAAAAGTATGTGGCCAACATTTCAGAGCTATCTGGAGGACTTAGTTGCATCTCTGGTTGGTGACACTAGGGCTGGAAAGGCTGCAGCACTTGTTCCAGAGCCTACCAGAGTAACAGTGCAACATACCATTGAAGAAATGTTTGACAGAAAAAAAACCTGTCATGAATGTTCATTGGCCGCACAACCTGGAGAGAGAAGAGGGGGGACAGAATTTGGTTGCAGTAATGCAGTATCCCTGTTCATACCGAATGCCAGGGAAAACACATTACTAGGTGTATAAATGCTTAAAAGCTGATGTTTAGACAACAACTGATGTAGAATTGGCAGTTTTAAAAATGAAGTACATTTTTGCAATGTGATGTGGACATTTTTATTCACCATTACAGTTATATTGTTATTACTGACATAGTGATGATGTGGACTTCAAAATTTGGGCAAAAATTGTACTGATTAATTACCTTTATCTTACTGAAAGATTTCTAGGATTAATTTGTGACAAGTTTTCATGAGAAACTGCATGCTGAAGTACATGTTCTAGAATGTGAAGTAAACATTGTTCCAGGTGTTTTGTTGTCCAATTTTAGTAAAATTATTATAACGTTTGAACTAACAGTGCTAGAAACTTCAAATTTGGAGCAAAATACTAGAAATAGAATTATCATTATTTTATTCACATACTATTTAGAGCATTTCATTCATCTTCATGAACAAAAGATTCACTGAACATCATGGTAAGTTTTTAAATTTATTTTTTTTTTCTATCAAGTCATATTTCAAAATACAGTTGTGAGCGTGTACATTGGTAAATAATAACAAAACATATCACTGTGTTGCAAATGTTATTACCTTTTCAGAGATACATAGTTTTATATACTTTAAAAAAGAAATAACAATGTTACAACATTTTTAGTAAACATGGTGAAGGTCATCACAATTTCTGCTGCTGCTGCTGCTGTATGATGCTTCGTTTTACCACAATGTATTTAGAATTGCTTTTCAGGAATCGGGCACTGCAGTTGAAATTAGTAAACAGGATAAAATGGATTAAAAAGTATTTACTTTTAAGAATATATTGTCTTTCAATTAACCCCCAAATCAAATGTTTATTCCTTAATGTCCACTATTTAATTCTGATTTAAAATTCAAGCCATGTCAAGATGAATGTTACGATTGAATTTATATATTGGAAATTTGTTTACATCGGCACCGATTATTTCTGCTGATACCGATTATACCGATTGTTCCAATAATCGGCCCGATTATGAGTATGGTCGATTAATCAGTACAGCTTTAGTTCATGTCAGAATGCTAAAATGTGTACTTTATTCTCCAGATGAGAATAAAAACAGCACTATCTGCTACAACAATATCATGAGAAGATCAGGAATGCTTGAAAAGTTTACGTTGGTGGAGGAATTTAGGCATAATATCTGTTTGCATTTTGGTTTCATGCAAAGTTGATTTCAAGAATAGTAGTTTATTTAGGAGAAAAATTTGCCAGATATATTCGGTCACTATTGAATATGGGGAAATCTGCATGAGTGAAACTATTGAGAGCTTGTTAAGTGTGAAATTTGTCAATCACAATGAATGTGACAAGGGGTCTTGTCAAGGAAAATGATTAAGCTTCTTAATTGAAATTTTTTCAGTGGATTATGGGATAGAAAACTCTGAATATTCTATTAATTGACAATACCTGTAATCCTAATTTGTATTTATTATTGCAGTGTTTCCATTAGAATCTGGTCCATGTTCAAAACTTTGTGTTATGTTGTGCAGAAAATGAATATCGCAGAAAATGCATTTGTTTTATTTTCAGTTCTCTTAAAATGCAGTGAATTTATGTTGATAAGAAGTCTTACCGATTTAAAAGCCAATATACTTTCAAAATTTTGAAAGCTACTTTTTTGATGATCTGGTTCTGTCACATATATTATTATTATTACTATATGCCACACCTAAAATGCCTCCTTAGTAATTTGTGAAAATATATTTTAGACAGAATAAGAAGCTGTTGAAATAAGAGTGGTTACCTCCCTTTCAGTGTTTCTGAATCATTACATTTTCACCATGGGCACATATGCAAAATAATGTACCCAAAAAATTCATGGTTAATTTGAGAGGAGAAAATAATATTTTGACATATTTAATGTATATTTTAGTGCTTTTTTTATCATTCTCTTGTTGAAAATTTGATGTATTCTAGCTATTTTAATTTTAATCTTCAGTCAGAATTAAATGCACATAGTTTTTCAGTTCCTATGATAAAGATTTGTTATATCTTGATTTATAAGCATTTTTTGAAGCCTGTTATAATGTGGAGGTCTGCTGCCATTGACATATTTCCTTTAGACTTTGCTGGGACCAAGAGTTGTAGTAACTCATCAATTATAATAACTTCCTGTCAATAGTGTCCTTTGACTTCCCTTTTGCAGTTAGATCTTTTCACTTAGTTATTTTATCATCAATTGTTATTTCTCAATCAGAGGTTGACACCAATGATTTAAAGAGCTTAATTTATTATTGTTTTACCCTTTGAACATAAATTACAAACAGGGCAAGATGCAGTCCACTTTGTTTTGCTGCTTGAAAATGAAAGACTGCACTGATTTTAAAAAAAAAAAAAAAGAAAAGGAAAAGAAAAAGGAAGCTGGCTGCCAATTTGTAATTTGGCAGGTCAAGCATTCAGTGTTAGTTGTTATAGACTTTAAACCTGGCTAATATACATGTCATGAACTGCCACTGTAGTACCAATATCAATGAAGTGTTCACTGACTTTGTGTTTGGAGTTAATCTGTATTGCCTGGGTGTGAATGGATTCTTTGTTGATTAAACCAGCAAGTTATAATCATTTCCTGGATTCAACTGATATTGTTAATGGATTGTGACATTTGATTTCTGTTTGTTTTTTGATGTTACAGTGATCACATCCCCCCACCAAACTGTCATTTGCTCAACTTGGTACGGCCAGTCCCATTGTTTCTAGAGTAGATCTCTTTATGTCCTCTGTGAATGAAGCCATTAACTTTTGCCTCTGAATAAATTATTCTATATCTGGGCGAGTTAATGATGTTATTTAATCTTATTTGTTGGTACATATACAATGTACAAGAGGAGAGCACTCACAAAATATGTTGAAACATTGTTAAAACAAATTCATGATGTTAAAAAGGACACTACATTAGAAACTATTTCATATGCTAATGCATGTACACGTGATCCTCAGATATAAATGTGATTCATGTTTAATGATACTTCTATAACTTGAAATTTTATAATCTTAGATGGATGCATGCAATATTTAACAACAATTATGAATAAAGAATAGAATTGTGGTTATTTTCCTTCTTAAACAATGCTGAAATTTGACCTTGGAAACAGGTCTTTTTTATATAATCCTGTTATGAGACCACCTGTCTTGGAATATTGTTTTTTTTTTTTTATACACATGGTTTGGTCTGTTTTATTCCAATCGTAAATGCTACTGGTCATATTTGTAGGTTGTTTGGCATGGATAGGCATTGTTGATAGATTCCAGTTGTTGGTAGATTCAGATTTAAGATTTTGCATTAAAGCATTTAAAGGTTTCCCATCAGATAATCTTAAATGCTGCTGATCATATTTATAGGGCATGGATGGGCTGTTGATAGATTCCCATTGAAGACTATGCTTCAAGTGGTTAAAGGTTTTTCCATCACTTGACCATAAAGACCACTTAGATAATTTTTGTAGATTGTTTGGCATTGATAAACTGTGTTGCTAGATAAGAATGCTTAATCTCTGAGACACCGCCCCCCACCCGACCCCACTCCCCCAAAATAAGTATTTCTGGTTGGCTGATCATCCTTGTTTTTCGTTGATGACCCTAGCACCCCCATGTTAAAAAAAACCCCAAAACCTGAAATTGATTTGTGTATCTAATTGAGCTGGTGTAGCCCAGTATTTGAAGTATTTAGTACGTTATATATTCTAATCATTGTTATATACAATGTTTAAAAATGAAAACCTACCTACCTACCTAAATTTTAAAATCGGTGCAACTGGAAACACATATCTTTTGGGCCTGATTAAAGTTCTGAACAAAATATGACTGCATTTAAAAATCAATAATGAATTTTGTAATGTTGTTTACAATGAAGACCTTTATGCAGATTTGATTATTGAACATTTTATTGTTAAAATTCTTAAAATTATAATTTTTCAGTATTAAAAACAGAATAGCATCATTTGCTTAAAGAACATTGTTTCTTTAGAGTATGAATTAATATGGGGGATTTCACCTAGAATTATTCTGAATTATAAGCAGTCTAAAAATTTTAATTGTTTTTGAAGTTTGTGTATTTTTGGAGATGGTACTCATTGAGGCCACATGCAGTATATAGTCTAAAATTAATGATTAAATATCTGTTGATATTTTAAGACGTGCAAGCACCATTCATTTATAGTTTCATATAAGGTACTGATTATTCAACAACTTAATTTGGGTGTGGGGCCGAAGGATTTTTTTGAGAAAGAAATTCAGGTTCTCAGATAGCTTGTGAAAAATATTCTTGCTCTTATTTATGGCAAGAAAAACCCTATCCATTATATTAGCTGAAAAAAAATTATTTATTTTGAGAATAATCTGTTTCTTAATACTAATAGCTCTAAGGTTATATATAATAACATTAATAAATACACAAATTTGCCAAATTTTTTTTTTTATGAATGGATCCAAATCACTCATACTTGTAGTCAAAACATGATACAACAAATAAATATTTTGTTACTAGCAGATGTGGAACATCATTGGAAAAGTGTAATTTTATATTATAAATAATTTGTTTTATAATATGGTAATAATTTTTTTTTTTTTGGCAAAGTATTGTAATTGCTTGCTTAAGATAGATAGTTGGGCTTCTATTTAAATGGATGGTCTGTTACTGTTGGCTTACTTACAAGTTTGTATTTGCTGGACACAATGTGAATAGTGTCCCAGGACTTTTTCATTGTCTTTATTGTAAAACTGTCCACAAAAATTGCTACAGAATGTCTATGGAGCTATTAAGCACCTATCCCAAGTGTCAGATGTATTCATTTTTTATACTGGCATTTCAGTGAAGCTTTCTTAGTCCATGTGAGAACTTTAAGGGATGTCATTCTAGTTCATTACAACACTTGTCCTCCAGGATAAAGAACAGTGACAGTAAAATATAAAGTATCAGAAGTTGGAAAAGTAGCAGGAAGATGGTGTGGAGGAGTAGGCACCAAAACCTCCCTTTGGTAGTCCAGAGGGCAGCCCTTTTGGTGGCAGGTAGGGGGTATTTGCCGTGTATATAGTAAACTTAAATTGTCTTTCTAGATAGAGAAATGTGCAATTTGTTTGAAAAACAATTTTTTCTTGTTGTATCATATAGTCATTATTGCACTTGGTGTCCCCTCCAGATTGGGGGGACACAACATTTTAAGAAGAAAGAGGAAGTCAGTGTATAGTACTTACGGCAGTAGAATGGGTAAAAGATGAATAAGATGATCTTTTTTGGAATTGAGAGTTTTGCCACCTTAACTTTGTTGTCTTTACCATTTCTTCCAACACTTAGATTAGTGGGATATTTTATAATTGGTTTCATTTAGTTTGGAGATTTATGGCAAATCAGCAGTTATTTAGTGCCAAGGCAATTGAAGTAAAGTGTCTTGCGGAAGAAACACCATTATAGCTGATTAAGGCTGGTCTGATATGTATGATACTGCATTCTTTTGGTAGTGAATCAGGTATGCTAACCACTGAGCCACTGCACCAGTTTTATAAAGTGCTCAAGTAACTCATAACAATATTAATGTTTGAATTTCTGATTCACCCAAAATAAGCTACACTATGGGAATGTCTGTTCCTGATCTAATGTTCTTATTTTATTTTAACATTCATTCCAATTTTTATATGAATTACTTTGCTTTTCTTTATAAATGTGTAAGTCATTGATTATATTACAAAAAATGTGTTTATTTGCTTATATTTAATGCCTTTATCGTTAATTCAATGTAAAGAGAATCTTCATTGCTAATGTTTGCTGTTAAGCATGTAATGTTACACTAGTAGTCATCATGAAGTTGTCATTTAGGGTCCCATGTGGCCAAGTGGTCTAAAGTGCTTGCCTTTACCAATCACCGCCATCTTATCATCGTCTATGGGTGTTCAAGTCTTGGGCTTGGCAAGTGTGGGTATGTAAAAAAACTTGCTAATAGTATTCTGTGGGTTCTTACCAAGCTTTTTCTGGGTTTTTCCTCCACCAGTTATGCTGGCCATCATTTACAACCTTGTGTTGAAAAGTGGTGTTAAGCATAACTTGACATTTCAGGTTGGCTGACTGTACCAATAGTGATTATTATAGAGGTCATATTTCTTACTTGAATTGATCAGAGTTATAATGGATGCTTATATTGTCAAGATCTCAAATAAATCAGATTGTGAGCAATAGCCACATGTACCATATAAACTCGATTACAAGTTGACCTGACTGTAGATCAACCAACCCAACCCCCCTTTACTTCTGCAAAAAGCTAGTTTCTCTTTGACCCTTCTTTAAGTTAAAGTGTAGTGAACAAATCAGATCCTTGTGCAAGGGGTAACTTTTCATCAATGAGTCGGAGTTGCACATAAGAATAATTAATAAACCAAACTGGATAGATAGATCACAAGATAAATAGGACAAATAAAGACAAAACCAATGTAGAATAAATGGAGTAATATTGTTCAGTTGTCAGAAATAAATTGATCACTTATGTTTTGTTTGCCTTTGTGTAATGATATCCATAATACTTAATATTTTAAATCCATTGATATGATAAATCCATAAATTTTGTTTTAGGTCACATGCTGGTATAAGAAGGGTAATCATTGATCTGATTGACAATATCTCATATTAATTCCAAACTTATTAGAAATAAACAATGCAAGTAAAGTTCACACTGTGTTATCTGGTTCAAAGCCCAAGAATTCTTTATCATTGGTGGAGTCCCCAAATAAATTTCTAAATTCACTCCCTGTCATAAGATTGTCGTAAATATCAACCAACTTGAATCTTCTTCTGATCCGTTGTCCGACTCTGATTTCTTGTATTTGCTGTCATCATTGGTTGGTCTTGTCTTGAATTGAATCATTAAGAGATTGTCATCCTTGATTCCACTGTTTCTGCATGTTTGCCTTTCATGGCTTCTTTAGGCAAACATCTTATGGTTGCAGTAGAGATGTGGTTCCCCTGTGAATCACAGCTTGGTATGTTTGCTGACAGCATGTCTCGTACATTCAATGCCGCAGGTTTTACGAATGCACCTGGACTAGTGTTCCATACTTTTTCATTCCAGGCTAAACAAATTTCTTCGTCTAGAGTATCCATCCCTTGTGACTAACAGTTAGAAATTAGTTTAAAGTTACCAGTATAAAGATGTACTTTGGTCAGTATACAATTTTTATTTCACTAAAAAGCTTGTCACAACATATATCTTTCTTTAGGTTGCCAGCAGTTTAACATAAATGGTTGTTAATATTATATCTCATTGATCCTAAACTAAGTAACAGAAAGCCAAACCAACAAGTGTAGTAAAATCAAGAAAGAAATACGTTTTTCTATGTTACGAAGTCAGTGTTTAAGAGGAACTTGTTGTGTTGTGTAGTAAATCTTAGATAATTGTAAAAGTTCTATCACAAGTTCAAAATTATAGAAAATGAATTCCATGATTGAATGCTCTGATGTCCCAGGTCTTGAATGAGCTGAAGTACCAATTGTCTCGATGAATCACAATCATATAATCCAGAATGTCTTTGAATGAATTCACAATAATTCCAAAGTAGTGGTTTTGTCTAAAATGTCGATGAGCACTTTGTAATTTCAGTAAATAATTTTTATGTAAAATGATTCCTCTTAGATGATATCTGCACACAACTGAAAACTCTTGATTATAGATTTCCAAAGACTGATATTGATATTGGAATGAATTTCGACCACAACCTTATTTAAAAACCTAAGACACAATAAAATGAAGAATATGTTGGTCAAATTTTGTAAAAGAAGGGTAGAACTTTAACTCGGATATCAGTAAACATCCTATGAATACCTTTCAAACATCAGAAAAGCATGTAGACCAAAACTCTATCCTCAATTATGGACATTTTGGCAAAGCTCACGTTGAAATAATATCTTAGTTTGGAGCAGAGATATTTGAGAAACAATGCATACAAACTGGAAAACTGTACATAGTGACCATAAAGAATAGTTTCCCAACCTTTTGAAGCTGGCTAAGCTAGCTATATACATAATGACCATAAAGAGCAGTTTCCCAACCTGTTGAAGCTGGCTAAGCTAGCTATGCATATGTCCCTTCATACAGAAGACTGTGAATAGGGTTCTCATAACAGAACAGTAGTCATACACAGATAAGGATACATATATAACATCAAAAACATTTAACAGGTTAATGCTTGTACAACTGGAGAATTTTGAGGATTTTGATTTCAATATAGTTACAACAGAATGGAGTGGGCAGGCAGAGATTGATCTTTGAGTCTTAAGTAAATGTTGAAACATTGTCATTCCTCCCCATTTTTTCTTACTGCCTCTTTATTTTGGTGACAAAGGGGGAAAGCTCCCCCCTTTTGATAAAATCCTGGCAGTATTTCTGGATGTATCTCAATTCTTTCCCAAGTTTGTTCTACAAGAATGACTTGGTATCATATATTAAAATATGAGAGCTATGATACCATAAGGTTTACCCTTGAACTTTGAAAATAACATCTATCATTGAGTATGAAAATATGAGTGGATTTGTGTAGACTGTATTGACTGTTGCACTCCATCAGTGGCCATTGGTATGATGAACAAAGTAATTTCAGTGATAAGAAGCTACTCTGTTGTCACTTTTTTCGAAACTCTACTTGCATCACCAAGCACTGGTTGAGTAATGGCATTCCTACTTTGAAGTGAGCTGCTACGTTTGCTATTGTAGTTTCCCGCTTCAAGTTGAGAGTACTCAGTCGAGACAGTTCCTATTCAGTACTGATCAGTGTCATACTTGGATGTTTCAAAATGCACGTTAATTGTGGGATGAAAATGTTGTCACAAAATCGCAAACCATAAAGCGCAAATGACATAATTTTGTGAAAAACCAATTTGGATTGAGAAACACATTGATGATAAGTTGTCATATTAGCATGTGTAACTGGTTTCTAGTGTTACATGCAAAACTAAATGTACCTATTTTTTATTTTCCTAATTAGATACTATTTAAATTTTACCAACAGGTTTTACTGAATTTTCAGAAAAGCATGATGGCATATATAGGGCTTTAAAATTTATGCATGGCCCCAAAAAGTTTTTTTCTTATTTAAAAATTAGGATAGGCAGGTTGATTTTTTTTCCCTGAACATTGTATATATTTACTGTGACTTTTTATGATTTTCTTTTCTTTAACCATGCCGAAAAAAAGTTTTGGGGTTGGCAGTGACAAACAGGGATGGTCAGAAGATTGGAAACACATATTTTTTTGGTCACCTAAATGATGCTGATCTGTCAAATAGGGCTGTTGTTACTAAGTGTGGAAAAACTTGAAGACTTTCAAAAATTGTTGAACAGACTTGTATAAATTTGATTGGAATGACCTTGTTATAAAGGCCATTAAGATTTGCACAAATGATTTAAATAGAAAAACTTGTAATCACCTTTAGATATACCGCTGTTACTGGAAATAGAATGTCTTAGAAAGAATCGCTAAACAGAATTTGACAAAATTTGACAAAAAGAACATACTGGCTTGAATGGCTATAAATTTAAAAGGCCTTTAAAACTTATTTGAAACACCACTCTCAGAATTTGAGTAAATTAAACAAAGACATTCTGGCTTAAAGGCTTTTAAGACTTCTGCAAATAATGCCAAACTAAAATCAAATATGACCACTCTACCAAAAAGAAAGACTTGTATAGTGGGCAATCTATATTTTAACCAGAAACCTGCTTAACAGAATTTGAAGAACTTTGAATGTTTTGTGGCATATAGGCTTTGAATATTGGGCAAATAATGTTGATGTGCCATCAAATATGGATTAAAATTTAAAGACACAGTCTCAGATTTCTTGGGCAACTTCTTATGCATCTGACAATAAAGCTGATGTTTGTTAGGCAAATGATGTCAGGCCCACTTGCTCAAATTGCTAAGTTAATTACCTCCCATGTTGAAGTGAGTACCTGACTCCAAGGTACCTATACAAAATTTTCCAGGTGGACTTAAGGCGGATTTCAGACGGGTTTTTTAAGCCCTTTCTGTCTAAACCATAACTGCTTATGTTAAGAGGGGCTTGAGTGAATTTGAAGCAGATTTCAGGCAGATTGCAGGCGGAATTTTAGGCCAAAGATGCAGATTAGTTGTTCTAATATTCTGCTTAAATAAAATGAATCCGTCTAAGATTTCTGCATGAAATAAAAATTTGAAATCCTGTACAAAATTTTCTAGTTGGACATTAGGCGGATATCAGATCGGTTTTTCTTAAGCGTTTTCTGCCTAACCATAAGCTTAAAGATGCTTAGGCAAAGTTCAGGTGGACTTTAGGTTTACTTCTGGCGGAATTTTAGGCGAAATATGCAGATTAATTGTCCTAAGATTCTGCTTAAACAAAAAAATCCATCTGAGATTTCCTCCTGAAATAAAATTCTGCCTGAAAAAAAAACTCCGCCTGAAATTTCCATCTGCAATCAAAATCTGCCTAAGATTTCCATTTAAAAAAGGCCCCCTAAATTGTCTACATAAATATCGTCAAATAAAAAATCTGTTTCAGATTTCTATTAAATTGTCTAATGATTCTTAAACATTATTGGGAATCAATGATAAATATTCAGAACAATTTTTAAATTTAATTTTATTTAAATTTTATTTTGACAGACGTTATCAAATAAGATTAAGATTTTTCTTGCATACAAAACCTAATCCATGATGGCATCACTTTAGTCTTTTTCACTTCACTGAAAGTTTGGTGAGATTTCACAAATATTTTGACCAAAACTTTCATTGAAATTTTGGGAAGATCTCACTAAAATTCCTCTGAAATACCTGTGAGATTTCACAAAAATTCTGACCAAAACGTTCACCGAAATTCTGGTGAGGTTTCACAAAAATTTTGCCAAAACTTTCACTTAAGTTTTGGCGAGATCTCTAACATTTCATTGAAAGTTTTGTGAGAGGATACTAAGTTTTGGTGAGATTTCACAAAAAGTTTGATCATTATATAGTATTTTACTTAAGTTTCAGCCATTTTTCAGACATTTCAAAAGGTTTCAAATAAATAATGGATATAAGTTAAACAGGACTTTTATTAGCCCAGGTGATATTTCAGTATACATGAAAGAAAATTATAGAGATGTTGTAATTATATGACATCCAAGGCAAGATATATGGGAGTTAATAATAATAATAATAATAATAATAAGAAACACTTTATTTAGAGAAGGTAACTGAATCAGTTACAGAGGCCTTGTATCTGTTATGCACAATATTAGGTGTTTAATGTAATTAAATGATGTTTACACAAAGAATGGATTCCAGTCAAGGCCCATTATGTGGGTCAGTTCAAGGTCAGTTCAGTGGACACGCACACTAGTTTGATTGGCTATCAGCCAATCAGAGACAAGGGTCTGCTGTGTTGAGGTAGCTGACAGCGGTCATGCATTGTACCAGTGCTCAGCGTTGAGAGTGGACAGTTTGTTCGTATAATCCACTGCCCCAACTGCCACCTGCAGTTCTGTTACATCCGGCTCACCCATCGCCTTCAGGTCTTTTGATTAACCTCCTCCTGCTTACTAATTCCACTATCTCTGGAGGTGGCAACAAGACCCCTCATACTAACAAGCTACCCTTGCCGTATCTTCTCCAAGCAGTATTTGCTGCTGTTGCATCATTGGGTATTCTGTCCCCAATCCACTCGACTTACAGACATAACAAGTTATGGCGACTCTGCCTCAATACAGCAGCAATTCTGCCTTAACAGTTATGTCAGTCAGTCAAACATCGGCAATTCTGCCTTGACATCAGTCTTACTGGCGATTCCGCCTCATAGATAGGGCATGTTGGTCATTCGGCCCTGACATCAGCCATACTGGCGATTCTACCTCGTAGATTGTGCTTCAGTCATACTGGCGATTCCGCCTCATAGGTAGTGCATGTTGGCTATTCGGCCCAGATATCAGTCATACTGGCGATTCCGCCTCATAGATACTGCATGCTTCTATTCCGGCTTACAACATTAACCTCATGCAGCGGAGGGTGAGACCCAAGGAATGCCAAAGATGTATACATATATATTGTTTTATAATGCTAAATAGTGTTATTAAAGAGTTGATATTACTTCTCGATTAGTTCTTCTTATGCTACAATGTATCATAGTCGCAGTTCACCTGTCAGTCAGTCCAGCTGTTGGTACATGAGTGTTGGGTGAATTAGTGATTTCAGTTATGGTCCACCTGTCCATCATTCCATCTATTTTTATATTGTGTAAAATACAGTATATACAACATGATGTGAAGAATCTGGGCTGACACTAAATGATTAAAATCATTTTAAAAATCAAAGTATCACGTCTGGAACATATGCACAGGCATCTGTGAAAAACATAAACATATATAAAATATAAAATATTATCCTGCAATGAAAAATTCAACTGTGAAAATGATGCAAAATTACAGAAAAGCATCCATTTGAGACATTGATTATGAAAGGTAGAAATGCTAGGAGCCTGCCCTATTGTAATACATATGCAGAATGAAAGTGAAAAGTGGCAAAGTCCCAAAAGTATCTGAGATAGTATATGAAAGAGTGAGATTAAGAGTGCAATTGTAACAAGCCAGGATATATGATGATTGACAAAGATGATTCAGGAAAGCATTTTTGCAAAGAAAAACATTTTTCTTTAGCAAAATGTAATAATTACATTTAATTACATACATAAGGTATCAGATTTCAATGAATGAATAATTTGAGCACTGATGAATTAATTAATCCATTAATATTTAAGATTCTGTTTCTCTTGAAAATCAGACTTCAAGTCATGTTACACAAGGTAAAATAAAAATAACTGAAAACAATAAAATATAGCACATTATGACAAAAGCTCTGGTTCATGTTTAGATTTTTGTGCATTAATTGTCACTGTGTGTACATTGATGTTTCGTTTCCTTTATCCAGGTTTTTGTCTGTTAGTCCTTGGTGCAACAACAGTTGTCTGACCATCTGTAGATGTTATGTATTTTGTGTTTTTGTCAATGTAGTGTCTAAAGCATTTGTACAAGTTTGTTTGTTGTTGCTCAGTCATTTTTATCGATGCTTATTTTGTTGACTGAAATTGTTGGTGACTGTCAGCAAGTCGGAATTCTCCAGTGCGTACTAGAGCAATCTTCAAATTTCTGAATTGTCCAGTTACTAATTCGTGTGTCAGTTGTACAAATTCCGGGAGCGTTTTTGTCTTCCAGTCAGCCATCTGTTTAAGAACATGGTTCATAGAGTCACAATTATTATTTTCCACATGTGGCCTTTCTGATAGATTTTTAATGGTTTGTTGACTTCTAGTTTGATATTTGTCTTTAGTTTTTCCTGAAAGTAATTAAGAAATTTTTCTGAAATTCCAGCACAAAGATTTTCCAAATCTTCACATTTGTCGTCGAAGTAAATACTTTCATGAGCTTTAGTTGGTCTGTCTTCCCCAAAAATTTCTTTCAAGATAATGTTGCGGTCAGTCATGCTAATTGCATCATCTGTCAATATATACCTAACATTCTCTTGTAAACAGTGTGTGCATAAAATGGGTGTTGCTTTGGGCATAACTGTCATAATGCCTTTGACTGGAGCCTTCCCATCATCACTTCCAATTACAAGTCTCTTAAGATTTGAATCCATAAGTTTTGCTGCCAAATGATGGTAAAAATGACTAAGTTTCAAAATTGCTGTTATCGTGAATGAAGAGTGGTCCAAGAAAGATTGGTAGTTCACCTGTTCTGACTCGTTTTACCATAAGTAGCTTGTAACATGTTACCGTCACATGCATTTTACACATCATAAAAGTTTTGTCAATTCCAAGTATAGTCTGCCTGGAACAACAGAGATTCTTAATGTCTGTTATTTGTTTGTCTGTGTACAAAATTACACAAGGGGGTTTACTGCTGGTCCTGATAATTGATCATACAAAAAAAGTTATTTTCAGTTACCAAATTTTTTAGATGTCTGATTTGGTCAACAATATTGTTGGAGTGTCCTGGAGCTTTTCTCTTCTTTTTTATTTTTTTTTGGTCATAAATTTGTTGAAGTCCTTTTGGTTGGGACATTTCATCATATTTTGAAGACAGTTTATTTAATATTTGATGTGGTTTCATTTTTTCAGTCATTTCTGTAATGTCGCTTGTTGTGAGTTTCCATGTGGTGATAAACCAGAAAATTTCCCTACGTATTCTACCAGTGACAGATTACTTGAAAGACTCCTCTCCCCTAGCCATGTGACTCTCTTTTTGTACAGACTGTACTTTTTCAAGTGAGTATAGTACATGTGAATCACGACAATTTGATTTTTGCCAGGTTGTGGATCCAAAGGTCTATACTCATTTTTCCGCTGGACTTGTCTTTTTAAAGAATACTTCCCATTTTAAAAAAAAAATCATGGTTAAATTCCTGTCGTCAGACAGCAGATGGTAGGATTTAGGGGATGTACCAGCAGATATATCCCATACACCACATTCATCCGAAAAAGAACTTTTGCCATTTATCGACCTCTTTTCGATGTTTTTTGCATTATTCACAATGAAGTATATATTTTCTATCAAACCACATTGAATGCATTCTGTGCTTGAGTGTGACTTTAACAATTCTACAGCTTTTCCTGTGTCAAGAAAATTACTCTGTTCTAATTTGCATTCTGCTGTTTGTTTGTTTGTGTCGTTTCCATCTTTTACCTCATTTTGTATGTCAGTTATGTCGTGGATAATATTGGTATTTGAGATGCTGGCACTTAGTGCATAAATGTGCGCCATTTCAGAGTAGGAACCAGCGTCAATAGTGTCTTTCGCAAGCTTTGAATAGTCACTAACAACAATGCGATTATCACTGATCAGATCTACAAAACTGTTTGACTTTGCATCATAATAAATAGGATTCAGAATCAGTTCTATTGCAGTTCGTAGTCGCAGAAGTGCGTGAAAGTTTTCTGAACCAGTGAGTGCTCTTGAAACTGCTCTGTATAAACAATTTAACCATCACCACCTACTGACATTGGTACAAGATCCCTTATAATTGCTCGATAATACATTTTTAAAATTTCCACAGAAACTTTATCTTTCCATTGTTAGACATGCACCCTGATTCTAGAATAGAAATCCCGTTAGGTGATGAGAAGTTTACTTTCGGACTTTGCACCATTGGTCAGGGCATTTTGTTCTATTGCAAAATCACAATTAATCATTTAAGAGTAGGTAACATACTGGGAGTTGTGAATGCGGTAATTAGCATACAATTAATTGAGATACAGATTTTTTACCATGTCTGAACACTGAATTCAAATAAGAATCTCTTCAACAACTCCAGTTTGTATTAAAAAATAACAATAATACAATATCTAGCTTTGAACGAAATCGAGAAAATAAAGGTTTTAGAAGCACTTTTTGTACCCCTTCTTACTTAAGTTTTCGAAGCCAAAATAAAGTTTTTATTGCGGTTTTGAAAAGTATACACTGATGCAAATGAAGATTACAAAAACCTTTGATATTACTTGTTTTAAGAAAAGCTGTTGAGAAAATGAATTTGTTGAAACTTGTAGTGGCTGAAATTTGGATTTTGGTTACGTTTTGTAGTGGTTGTGGAAACAAACTTTTTTATTAAACATTATCAAATGAAGGAAATCTTTCATAAGGCTAACAGTTAATACAATTTTGGATATAGCTTTTGAGAATAACTGAGCTTAAATAATCATTTCAAAACAACATTTATTGTCTTGGCCTACATTATTTTTTGTAACTTTTTTGCAACTTATTGTAACTTTTTGTAAGTCTTTGTAACTTGTCTTAAGTTTCACAAGTTTTTATACCTTTTCGCCAGTATTTTGTAACTTTCCTAAAATTTCGCAACATTTTGTAACCTTTCACAAATTTTCATAACTTGTCGCACTTTAGTCATACCATTTATCTATCTATTGAGAGAACAGAGATTTGTATCACCTTTGTAAGGCTTGTCCAGCATCATATACACCCCCATTGAAAGAACTCTTCGTGAAAAGAAACTCTAAATAATCACAAGACCATGATGTCAAGTTCTTTGCACTCCTGAAATACAATCTCTGTGGATCCATTGCCTGCAATTTGTGCATTGCAGATTGTCAGTTTTACATTCACTGGAACAAATAACACATGGATATTGATCCATCCTTGCTGCATATGTCTGTGTATGTGATAATATCGGTATTGTATAAAGCTTTTATATCAAAATATTTACTGCTGAGTTAAGAAATGTGTGCAAAATCAAAGTTGGGTGTGATTTCTTTAGGAGCACAAGTAGTGAATAATGACAACATTGAGGAAAAGGGTGCCATTTCTTTAATGGGCACGACGTATTGTTTTAGCTTGAACAAGAAATGGGTTCAAAGGGATGACAATAAAGAAGGTGCAGTCAAATTGAAAATGAGTTAAGCAATTTCAAAGCTGCATTAAACTGACTTTCACTGTCCATTCCAAATTAAGCGACTCAAGCATGATTGTTTTCTTAATTTGAATAAGAAGTGGGATCAATGGGAGGACAATAAAGGTGTGAGCAGTCAATCAGAACATGAATTAAGCTACTTAAACAATATTAATTCAATTGACTTACACCATCCATTCCGGAGATTACATCCATTCCGGAATGACCAGTCTTTATCATACCACTGCCGGAATGATCAGCCATTTATGATACCTGTTCAATAAATTACGACTGTTTGACAAGTGCTTTAACTAGGAATAAAGTAAATTCGTATCAAAATTGCTCCAATCATATTTTTTTTTGCTCTGTAATACTATGCAAACAGAAACAAATCATAATTCCTGTGTGTACACCAATATATACACTGAAAACATGTAAATACAAGTTTATTTCGGTGTGAATTTTGGTGTATTTCGGTTTTTCAGTGTATTTTGGTGTTGATAGTAACCGGTCCTTGTTCCATAAACAGCTGTGACAAACGTTTATCATGATATAATTTCTCTTATTTTACACTGAATTCCAATGCAACTAGAATATTTTGACAATATAAACAACAATATCACTCACAATACTGAAGGATGATGATACTTGTGGGACAGGAAAACTCCGCAAGGATATGACTATCTTTGATAGACATGGGTATCCAGCAATAATATGAACAATTCCTACCAGTGATCTATACATTGTCCCTCCTTATATTCTGGAAGTTAATCATTTTGGAGTTATATAACTTCGAAATCAACCTGGTTCAATTCCTTGTCATATTTAGCACGTTAGCCGCTACTGTAAAGCTCTTTATGGCACAAAAAGCAAAATGCTGGTCCTTGTGTTCAGTTATTCAAACTCTTATTCTGCTCGAAAATTCAAATCGCCATGTTTAGCAAGCATGCTCATTCCCATCAGTTTACATTACACGACGATTCATTGGGCAAGTACAAACCTTTGACCAATCAGAAAGCTCTTTTCAGCGATCATCTGTTAAATAATATATGGAACAAATACTTATTAGAAAGCTCGTTGCATAATGAGGCCGGATAGAGCATTATAAAACAAACACACAAAAGAAAATCGGTTTCGGAGACGATGGTGAAAAAGGGTCCATATCGAGGAAAATCAGATTCAGGTCAGGAGAAAAGCAAAATTCTGCTTTAAAACGTAAAACAAGAAAACAGTCTTGTTTGAGGGCATTTAAATCCAATTGAAGTTGAACAAAAATACAACAACAATTTGAAAAAGAAACATAACAAAGAAAGATATGGAAAGATGTTATTTTGTTCCCAAAATGAAAAATAAAATTATAGCTAGCAGAAACAGGAAATATAAATGTTGCTGAAATCATTCAAATTGTACAAGAAACAAAAAATAATTTTTATTATTTCTTATTGATATTTTATATTGAAATGTCAGGGATATTACAATCGGAAAATATCACTATATTTTCAGAATTTCTGGCAAATTTCAATCACAAATTCTCACTGATATTTTCAGAAATGTTGGCATAGTCAGTGAAATTTCAATCACAAAATTTCACTGATATTTTCTAAAGTTTTCGTAAAATCTCCTAAAATACCATAATTATAGTGAGAAAAGGACATTTGAGTGAATGCCAAAACATTTTCACTGATTGCGCTGAAATTTCACTCACACTTTCATTAGGGTATGATTTTTGTAGAGAATATTTAACAGGAAGCAAAAAACTTGTTTTTTCAGAGTAAACATCAGATAAAGTCCAAAATCCACTTTGCACCAAATTGTCTAAGTCCAAAGATTCATCTGTGCTTGTAGTTCTTTTGATAAAGTTCAACATTATGCCTAACATTTCTGTTAAAATCTAAGTCCAAAATCTGTCTTCAAGTAGGAAAATGAACTGGACAATCTAAACTTTTCCATCTAACAGTTGTCCTGTAGGAGGAATATGAGAAATAGTATGCTTAACTATTGGACAGATTCAGTCTGTCACCTTAACCATATTCCCAGTCTGAAAGTCTGTCTGAAACTTGGGGTTTTAGGCAGAATACACCCTGAATCCACCTAAAATCCATGTGTAATCTGTCTAAAAATTTCATACAGGTGTGCAGGGAAAAATTGCTCCCTGGAAAGAAAAAGAAAAATTTCTGCTTTTTTTTGTTGTTCAGACTTAGATATTGATTCTAATGGATGATCATAAGTCATGGAGTAAAATTTTTTTTAGCTGTGAGTTTTGAAACTCAGAGGTGGATAATTTTACAATAATTTTAAAATGATCAATTAATCAACAACATTAAAAATATGTATCTGTCAGAAAATAGAACATTATATTAAAATGAAATTATTTTGTATCCTGTGTTTGACACTTTACACTGGAGTATTGAGGGGATATATAATTTGCTAATTTACTGGCTGTTGCTATAAATAGAGTACTGTAGTATCCCTGTTATATAGGTATTTGCTTTCCTCTAAAGCCCATATCTTTTACAGTGTAAATGTTATAAAGACTAACAAATTAGCTGTATAATTTTTAATATAAATCCAAGTAAAGCTTATTTTTGATTTAAAAATTGCATAGAATATACATTTTTATATTGTATGCTAAATGTTGGAGGGAATACAAAATTTTATTTTGAAACTAACTTAATTGAATGATATGTTAATGTGAATTCGCTTTCTTTTACAAAGCATTGTCATGTATCATTTATATTGTTTGTTGCTCATTATAAACTTTGGAGGTCTGACACTGTTGGGAACAGTACTAGAGTACTGTTTGATTGGCACCAAGTGTACAAACAGTAAATCATCATCTTCATCAATCATCATTTATCATTCTCTTCATCACCATTATTATCCAAAGTACCTGAGGATAGAATATTGTGTTCTTCTTCAGCCAATGGTTGCGTTTGACCCCATTTTTTTTTTTCTGTGGAATCTTCAACTATAATGGTACTGATAATAATCCAAGATTCTGTAAAGAATAAGTTTAAACTGGATGCTAATGAATATTTCATATGATGGATAACGAAATTGGGAATTCAGATTTGCCTATAATTTTTTGGCTAGTTTTTATATGCTATAATTCTTCCTAAATTCTTCTTTTTATTAGTTTACCTTGAATTATTAGTCTTTAGAATATGTTAATAATCATATTTGACTGTTTTATAAGACAAATGCACAAAATCAAAAGTTGTGAATTCCGATTATAATATTCCTTATTGCTCATACTTTTTAATTTTTGTTTGCCGTGATTCCTCATAAACCATTTTTTTTTTACTTTTAGATTGCCTGATGTGTTCTGTTATCCATATTGCTTCATCTGTCATACATCATGCATTGCTCATCCATTAGTAATTGCCATGATTAGCCCAAATGGTTATTGGCTTGAAGATCTTACGTAATGATCTTTTGTCCTTTGCCCTTCCATCAGTCCATTAGCAGAAGTTTGTTATCATTATTTCTAAACTGCTTGGAGGATGGCAAATAATTTTTACGCACATGGACACAGATTCAACACGTGGTCTAGCTGATGTAAAAAGTGGTGTTTGTTCTGACTTCCATTATGGCTTCTACAGCATTAATTTGGAAGATCTTACAATCACTGCTCCTCTTATATTGCTTGTCACATCAACCTTGTGCCTGCACCATGAGACTTCTTGCGATGTTTAGTAGGTCCTAACCAGAAATGGTGTGCATCTGATATCCAACAGGGCCACCATAGCAGCAATCTTAAAAAAATGGAAAGTCATATCAACGTGATGTTTTCACAATAAGAGTTATTATTAGTCTGTTTGGTCTTAGATGATGATAGTGGTAACCTGATATCAAATATAACCATTAAAATCAAAACAAGAAGAAGAACAACAGCAGGTTGTTCCATGTAAAATTTCATTGGTGAACAAACCTGGCTGGTTGTCTTTTTAATCCTGTGCATTTTCAAATTAGCATGTTTGTTGACTGTTTCCATTAAAAAAGATCCATTCAAATGCACTGTATCTAAAACATCATGAATTTCGTCAGTAATTGTATTCCATGGAATCTGTTTCAGATGTTTTAGAAACCAAGTAGCACCAGTGTGGGAGAAATCTATAAGCAATGGATTTTTTGAACATTATTTTTCTTTCATTTGCTCTTGACTTTTCATAAAAAGTTACAAAGTGGTCATTGAAGCCAATTTTCTTGTATATTAGTATAAATATCATCTACATGTGTTTTAGTGATAGATGTTACTTTGATGGGTCCATTTATTTGTTGCTCCATAACTAAAGAGGGAATAAATACCTGTAGAGTTCTTTCTTATTTGGTCATTGAGAAGGTCTCTGCTTATATCACCTAGAATGTAAAAATTCCTTCTTCACTTGAAGTTTTATCTCTACCAAAGAATTAGCACCAGCTGAGTATTTGATGAGGGGAATCTATAACACTCCCCCCACCAACTTTGTCAGGTTTAACATTTTCTGGGGTAATTTATAGCTTAATGCAAAAGTGTGACTGAACTGGGATTTCAGACCAGTAGATTTTCAATCTTTGATCAGTAGATATAAACCAATAGATTTTTTTTAAATCCACATTTTACATGTTTTAAGAGGGATGAAATCAAATAAGTGCATTTTTTTGCCGTAATATGTATTATGTTCATAGTATAATAAAATGGCAAGTTTTAAATATGAATTCAATTTGGTTTCTGATAGAAGAATTTCTAAAAAGAATTTATTAACTTTAATTATAATAATGAACCTGTTTACAAGTTTGAGATTTCCCATTAGATAGTTCAGTCCAGTGGTTTCTGTTGTGACATTGGGTGTTGTGACAGATGTCATGTAGGAAGTATTATAATTTAAGAGTCTTAATAATGTCATTATGTTTATATAAGAAGAGAGAGTTGATCAATTAATTCATTCTTGTTTTCTGTGTTCTTGTTTTAATATCAGTTGCAGATATATTTAATGTTGTGTTTACATATAATTTGAGAGGAAATCAGTTGTTTGGATTATTCATTGGAATTACAAAGTGCTCTTTGACTCTGGACTAAAACATTGTACTGGGATTATTGTGAATTTATTCAAGGTAGTTCAGGATAGTGTCATTTTGATACATAAGATGGTTGGCACATCAGCACGAAGACCTGAAATTCATTCATAACACTTGTTTCTTTTTTACTTGTACAACTTTTTAGGATTATTTTGTATTTAATTCATAATGCTGTAAGTATCTCTTAAAAAGTTTAATTTGATTTAGAGAATTAAATAATATATATACCTGTGAACTTGTACGGGTTACCTGTAATTTGTACTTTTTTTCATTTTCGTCAGTGTACAGCTGTACAAATGTTTCAGATGTTTTTTTCATATAAAAATTAATGTTTGTTTGTTTTAAGTTTTTAAAATTTGTTTTGTTAATCCCGGGAGTCAGGATGTAATTTTTTAAAAAAATCAAGTGCAGTCCAGAATCTTTTTAGCTATGTGCAATCATTGTGGGGATAACTTTAATATGCTTTGGAAAGTGATGGAAGCTGGGAATGCCAAAGTAGGGTTTAGTGGCTGTATCCTTTTTATATTCTTGTAACCAATTTCAGTATTCACAACTTCCATCACATTCCAGCCAACTGAAATCTACACCAATGGGACTTGAAAACATGTCCATTTTCTTGTGTGGGAATTTGAATTTATTAGGGAAAAGACATCATTGTAAGTAAGGTCTGATTAAAACATTATAACTTTAATTTGTAGAAAAGCACCGATATGGGATGCCAAGTGTGTGAGATATTCCTAAAAATTTGACTTGTCGTTCCTAAGTTAAGCGATGTTGGAACAAGCTACACAGTGCCATTATTGGGCAATAAGACCATGACGTGCAAAAAATAAATATCAGGTCGAGATCTTGTACTGTAGAACTATGTGGAAATTATAAATATGCAATAATGAGACCATGATAAATTGAAAGAAGTTAATATTAGACCTTGATAATTCATTTTCAAAATGCCTTGCATATATCTTTTTTTTACTAATAGTGACTAGGGCCATAGAGAGCGATCACAGGCCCTGGGTAAGAAACACCTGGGCATCTCCTAGATCTTGTTCAAGCAAAATTTTTCTTTTATTAAATTACAAAGTGTTTTTCAGTCCAGACCTCCTTACCGGCCCAGGCTCGGGCTCCGGGAATATATCCCCAGTTGCTCCTCCCCATATGAAATTAATTATTCAGTGACTACTTATCTTGCTACACAACAATGCAGGCTGTGAAAGATCTTTTTCGATGATGAAAAGAAACCATACAGATTGTAGGAAGTCCCTGAATGCAGACAAACTAACATCATTTTTACAGTGTAAAATAAACATTGACATCTGCTTTATAGACTTTAAAACCCTAGATTACAATTTGAAAAGTGCAAAGGGTACATGTGTTGCATATAATAATGTGTGTGTGTGTTACAACACACTGAAAATCAAAAGAATAAAATGAAATAAAGTTTCAGAGATGTAAATAATTATGTAAATGTGTATAAAATTAGTTTGTATGGCATTTGCTGTTTTAAAACTGTTCATCTTGTGTAATGTATGACGACATTTTTTCATGTGAGGTTTATATTGGTCTGGTGTACAGGTTTTCATCTGAACTTGTTGACAGGTATTAATATATATTTTGCAAAACTTGTTGCTTTTGTTTCTTTCTGTTACATAGTTAAAGACCATAGAGCGATAATAAGGGCAATGACCAGACGATCATGCTTATCCTGCAAAGAAGTTCTGATTTCGGTTTTTCTGTTGCTGCATTTTGTAAGGTTGATGATTGCTTTTCAGTACATCTCCACATTATATTCACCCAGAGGAGAAGTTCCTGACCTGTTGCTAAAATGAGTTCCCGAGTCCCTCGAGGGTTTTTTCTCTTTGTGGCTAGGTCCAAAAATTTCTTGACAAGGTTCTCCACTGTAAATACATACAATAGAAATAAACATTGGCTGTTACAATTAGACAAGAGAAAATAATCAGAATACACAAATGTGTCTGCCAAAATAATTGTTTTATGGTTGATCTTTCCATTTCCCCTCATTCAAAGGTTAGCCAATTTTCATCGTGGGCTCAGAAGACATTATTTTAAGCACCTTTGATTCCTTTAGTACTTAAAACACCCTGCAGTTGACCTTGAAATTCATAAATTACAACAATAAGGTAATCCATTAACAGCCTGCTGACCGAACACATGTTAATGGTTCCTTAAAAATTCTTATTCTGTTACATTGTGATGCATCATATGCACTAGTTGTTGTACTGGTGAAACATTTTCATTCCCCAGTATACTGATTCTGGCAAGTGTCTTTAATGAACTGACAGAACATGTGCATTAACAATAATGTGTTTGGGTTCTTTTATTCAAATTGCTAAGGAAAATTCTTTTAATTTTCAAAAGTGGTTGATTTCAACTATGAAACGTGCAGTTGACAGTTTTTAAATAAGTTTTTTTTAGAATCACAAAGACAAATTGGATTCTATTTCCTATGCTTCTGGGTCCTCTCTTTAAGCATGATGACCAGTTTTAACATAGACAAGGAGCCAACCTCCTTTCCTATCTGTATGTATGTAAGGGTTTCTCAAAGTCTCTGACATATGAGAAATTTTCACCCTGATTATCTGTGAGCATTGCTTCAGAGTCCAAATAAATATATGTTCACAAGGAGCAGTATAGAGTAACCATTACAGCAACTGTATAAACATTAGATTTTCCTTCATTACATTTGAATTCTCTATTTCCTTTGATCAGTTTTATTTTGGAGTCCTTTTATATTAATGTGGCATACATGAAGTCCTTTTATTGTGAATCCAATACTAACTGACTGAAGAATTTGCATTTAAATCACTTTTGATGTAACAGATGAATTTGGACATGCACCAAGTAAGCTAATTAACCATACGTAGGAGTCCTGGATTCCTCATTTCTAGTGGAAGGATGGTCACTTTGCTGTAGATATCGGTCTGTCCATCCATCCATCCATCCATCTGTCCTTCTGTTTATCTTGCCAGTTGTCTATACATGTACTTCCCAATCTATCTCCATGCCTGTGTATTCTAAGAAGGAATGAAATACTTTTTTTAAAAGGGATTTGTGCAATTCTCTTGTGGCTGGTGATTGGGTCATGGTAATTTTGCTTGTTTTTTTATAAATCATAGGAGAAAGTTCATGGGATTGGGAGGGGATACAAGTGAAGTACAAGTTTCAAAGTTTCAAAGTAAAATTAAAAGACTGTATTGATGTGTCCATGTTCTGTCATGTATGATTATCTGAAGTGTTTAAAAGCTATTTATCAATGAAGATGTCCTGGAATGGAAGAATTGTGGAATATTTTGTAACAATTTCCCTTCAATAAAATTGCTTCTGCATAGAATGTTGCTAATTAATTAATAATGCAAGACATGGAAAACTATATTAAAAAGATGTATTAAATAAACTCAGACTATTCCTTGTCAGATAAACTCAGACCACTCCTTATAGACATCTTTGTTTATAACTCATTGCATATGATTGTATAGTGTGAGCCATCAGACTTTTGGTTCAGAATTTGTATGTGTTGGAGAGACCTCCCTTGGACAAAAGTTGGAAAAGTCATTTTGGCATGTTATCTTGGAGATTTAGACTTGCAAAAAGTTCCTGTTTCAGTGAAGTTTCTCCTAATGCAGTTTTCTATCAAACTTTACATACCTGTTTTACATAAAATTCCACAAGAATTCTAGGGAAAATATTCTGAGATGGAATGAGAAGGTTTTTAAGAGAGGTTACTTCCCTCTCAATGTTTCCTGAATCTTTGCGCTTCACATTGGGCATATATAAAAAATAATTGTACAAAATAATCAGTGATTATTCTGATATTGAAAAATAATATTTCAACAAAATTAATTTATATTTTAGAGTTTTTATGATTCACTTGTTGCAAATTGTTTTGTGTTTCAGTTATTTTATTTTTAATCTTTTAATTATTATTACATTGGAATTGTTACACAGTTCCTTTGAGAAGAATTTGTTTTCTTTATTTATATACTGTTTCTGAACTATGTTTTTAACAGGTCAGCTTATTAAGATGCTTGAACCTTTACTGATTGACAAATATAAAACAACATTTGAAGAAACTACCCCCAGTAACCTGCTGTTAATAGCATCTTTGGACTTCCTTTTGCATTATTTATGTTTAAAATTTAACAGATGAATTTGGAGATGCACCAAGTAAGCTAACTAACAATATGTGGAAGTCGTGAATTCCTGTATTCTAGTGGAAAGATGGTCACTTTGTTGAAGATATTGGTCTATCCATCCATCCTTCTGTTTATCATGCCAGCGATCTGTTAATCTACCAATCTCTCTGTAAATGTATCTGTGTATTCTAAGACGGGATGAAATACTTTCTTTATGGATTTGTGCATATCTCATGTGGCTGGTGACTGGGTAATGGTAATTTTGTTTGATTAGTGTAAATCAGAGGAGAAAATTAATGTGTTTGGGGTGGGATATAAGTGAGGTAAAAGTTTCAAAGTTTTAAAGTAAAATTAAAAGATTGTTTCAACATGTCCTAGTTCTGTCACAAGTATGATTATCTGAAATGTTTGCAAACTATGCATCAGTAAAAATATTCTGGAAGGACAATTGAGGACCATTTTGTAATAATTTCCCTTGAATAAAATTGCTTTTGCATAGAATGTTGCTAATTAGTGAATAACACAAGACATGGAAAATTATTGTTAAAGATGTATTAAATAAACTCGTACTACTCCTTGTCAGATAAACTCAGACCACTCCTTATAGAAATCTTTGTTTATAACTTGTTGCATATGATTGCATACTGTGATCCCTCAGATGTTTGGTTCCGAATTTGTACATGTTGGAGAGGCCTCCCTTGCACAAATGTTGGAAAAGTCATTTTGGGATGTTGTCTTGGAGATAGAGACCTGCACAAAGTTCCCATTTCAGTGAAGTTTCTCCTAATGCAATTTTCTGTCAAATTTTACATTGTTACATGTAGACTCATACAATAATAACAAGAGAAAAGAGTGAAGTCAACAAGCTTTGTATATTTTAACAAAATAATTTATTTCCCTAGAAAACAATGTGAAAATTGGAAATAGGACTTACGGTTTGTGAGTATAATCCAAAATTTAATCCTAAGAATGAAAAATACAAGTCCTATCACTAAATAGTTCAATTAGAACCCAGGTTCGAATCTCAACGACATTCCAATATGGAAGGCGATGACATCAGATGTGGTCGTTGTACAAAATGGCAACAATTCCTCAATTGAATCACAGTTTATGTTTCCGAATAATTCCAGAATAAATTTCCACTGGATTTCTTTTTTCCAGAATTTTATAAAAAAAATACACTCATTTGGTTTTCTAGTGAATAAATTATTAAATTCCAAAAACAAATGAACTTCAAAAACAGACTGGTTTCAACAATTGAAACCTCTCGAGCCCTCAAGGTTTCAAAAATACAACTGACTGAAAAGCACTCAGAAAGGGTATTAAATCCAACTAAAATATCATCCTGTTCTCACAGGATAAGTCACGTGGTCTCTTAACACTTGAACAACGCAATAGGAAATATGAAATTTGTCACGTAGCACTATCTCAGAACCAGTCTCTCTCTGAAATAAATTTAAAAATAAAACATTGTTTATTCAGACTAGGCTGAAATGACCTTGGCAATAGCCAATCATTTTTGTGTAGTGTTTATACCACCATGCACGAGGGTGAACTAAAAATAATGCTAATGTAACATCTTTTACGTTTTAGATAAATAGAATTACTGAAAGAAAATATCGAATCCTATGATAATAATCATTACAATAAAATGTAATGAAGCAATTATAAAAAAGAATTTTAAAACTAACACACAAACAATTTAATTACATATACGTAACAACAGATTTTGTATTATGTGAAATTTTTGAGGAATTAGAGAGAAAATATTTTAGAATGTAATGAGAAATTTTTTAAGTTTGAGAGGTTACCTCCCTGTCAATGTTTCCTGAATCTTTGCTGTTTTACAATGGACACATGTACAAAATAATTTTAAAAGTTTTACAAATGTAAAAAGAAATGTTTGAGAAAATTAATATATATTTTAGTGCTGTTATGATTCTCTTGTTGCATAATACTTGTATTCCAGCTATTTTATTTTTAATCTTTCAATAATCATTACATGGGAATTGTTACACAGTTCCTTTCAGAAGGATTGATACTTCTTGATTTATATACAGTTTCTGAAGTGTTTGGAATAGGTCTGCTGCTATTGACTTATTTAGGTAAAGAAACGTTAGTGGTAACTAGTCTCATCCCCCATAACTTACTGTATGCCACAGTTAATAGCGTCTTTGGACTTTCTTTTGCTGTTGGATGTTCACATTTCTCATTTTATCACTTTCATGCAACTTGAAATACGGACTTTATTAGGACCATTTTCATTTGCATATTAATAGGTCACTGGATGGAAAGGTGATACATCCACGAACTGTAATATCCATCTCTCATCACAAGGTTGCAGGGTACTTGTTTCAGCTTGTTGTCTTGATCCTTAGGTTGGGAAGTTTTATTTAAAAACATATTCTATAAATTGGAACAAATACAGTTTTTAATAGATAAATAGAAAAGGTTTTTGATGGCAGTGCCTGATTGGTGTTAATAAGAAATCTTCACCAATAATTAAATGCTTGATCCTGAAATGTTTTTATTTTCATTTAGTAATTGTGTTCTTGCTCTTGATTTGTAAGCGCATTTAATTCAAGTAATTGTTTTCATGAACTCTTTGATTTTTATACCTTTTTAAATTGCCAGAGGATATCTCTATGATGAATTTGGCCTTTTATTAATATTAGTTCAGTAATAACTCTTCCAACTATAGTAGTAATTATGTAAGATTCTGTAAAGAAGAAGCTTTTTACTCATTGCTGTTATGAAATAGTTTTAACATGGCTAATATAGATGAACCAAGTTGTAAATTTAAAAAAAATTTTTTTTTTTTGCCTATACTTGTATGTACTAAATTTGGATGCTATAATTCCCCCTAAATTTTGTTTATATTTTTTACCTTGAATTGTTAGTTTTTAGAATATGTAAATTACAAGATATTTTATCCCTAGGAAAAAATATTTTATTAGATGCACAAAATCAAACATTGTAAATTCAGATCATAATAGTCCTTATTGTTCATATGTACTGGTACCAATTTTTGTAAACAAAATTTCGTTCCAAATTATTCTTTTGCTTTACTTTTAGCTTGTCTTGTATGGTCCATTGTCAATATTACGTCATCTGTCATGCATCATGTGTTGCCCATCCATTATTAATTGCTATTTTTAGATCTACTGTTTACAGACTGGAGGAGCTTCTGGAACAATCATTCATCCATCAGATGTTGTCAGTACCCATTATCACAGGGTTGTTATGACTTTCCTTAAACTACTTAGACAAATGTATTGAAATTTCACACACACACACACACACACACACACACACACACACACACACTGACAGACATATGCACACACACCCACACCCACACACTTTTGATAAAATTGCTGTCCCGTACAATTTTAAATTTTTCACACAGCATTTTAATAAGATTACTGTCACATACAAAGTTGTGGATTAATGAATAGCACAACACATGGACGTTTATATTGGGAAGATGTATTAAGTATGCTGACAGTACTCCTTATATATTGGTGTACATATCATCACATATAATTGCATACTGGAATCCATGAGACTTTTGCTTCTGAATCTGCATATATTTTTTGGAGATGCACAAAAGTTGAAAAGTTGTATTGCATGTGGTTTTGGACAAAGTTCCCATTTTCCAATAATCTTATGTGGAATTTTCAATACTATTGTATCTTACCATATGTTAAGACTACAAGGCCTGTTTGCTAGTTGAAGGGAGAATATTTCAAAAAGGAATAAGATACTATTTAGGCGAGGTTACTTCCCTTTCAAAATTTCGAAGAGCATTTCCTGTTTCCCATGGGCACATGCACAAAATAATTGTGCAAACTAATCAGTGATCATTTTGAATTTGAAATATAGGATGTTGACAACATTAATTTCAATCTAAGTGTTTTTTAATGATTTTTCATGAAAAATTTGTTTTCTTCAAGCTGTTTTAATTTTAAACTTTTAATGGTCATTATATTGGAATAGTTGGATAGTTCCTTTCAGAAGGATTTGTTACATATTGATTTATGTACAGTATTGAAGGGTGTATGTATTGGATGTCAGTAGCCATTGACTTAAAAGCTAAAACGTTTAGTGGTTTGTAGTATCAGCCTCAGTTGTGGTATCATTCCAGTTACAACAACTTCAGTGTTGTCCCTTGACTCGTTGTTTTGCAATTAGATTTTTACACCCGTCATTTATTTTAATCAAACATTGAACATATTTGACAAATATGGTAAAATGTATTCTTTTTAATGTTTTGGGAGAATATAGTATTATGAATTGGAATGAAAGAGTATATCTCTGGATTTTCTGGGCTTTTGTTATAATAAAGAATTGGTATAATAATGTTGACAATCTTTGTTACAGAAGACTTTAGAAAATGAAGCTAATGTGTTTTAAATTTGCCACCACCACCATTACATGTTATAATAGGTAAAGAAAATTATTACTTGATGATAAAATGAAGGAAACAAACCTTCAGTTGTTATCATTTATTCCTGTCCTTGTTCATTATGAGCAAGACATTAAAGACAAAAATATATCCATGAACTCTGTATAGTAGCATTATGCATCCATCTTGTAGTTTGCATGATTTCTGTCAGATGACGCAAAACACATTCTTCAAAGACTTGACTATTGAGAAAATAGTATTGGTTATACTGAACAGTTTGAATATCTTGTCAAACTGAAAACTGAATCCAACAAAATGACAAACAAGAGAGAGTGTTGATACTCCTGAAAGTGGTAAGCATGATTTTGGATCATATTGTTGCTAATGGAAACTCCTTAACATGCTTTGCAATACTTCCTCGAAGAGGCTCTTTAAAAAATAAGTGAACAGGTCTGCAAAACATGAACTTTTATTTATGTCACAATTGACTGTTAAAATGTATGTTCTTTTTCCTTCACTGTGACCATCTTTTGAGTTGTCTTGCTTATATTACAGTTTTTCTTGTTTGAATTTCGATTATTCAGTAACTTGGTTCTGATATAAATAGAATACTGCTGCATCCATGTGACTGATTGTTTTCTGTAGGATAGGAAAGGTTCATTGAAATGTTACTTAATGGTGGATGTGTTCACAACAAGCCTTAAATTTTTTACATACTTCTTGGAATTTGGTGAGTTTAGGGATAAAAGGTGGCAATAAGTTTTGACGTGTTATAAGTAATAAATGAATCATTGGTGTGCATGATGGCTTGTGAGTCTTTGATAAAAAATTTGCCTACCTTTGGCAGTCTGGTTTCAATGGCTATAAATTTAAAGAGCCTTAGAACTTAATCGAAACACCACTCCTCAGAATTTGAGTAAATTAAACAGAATTACATTCTTTTTTAAAGGCTTTTAAGACTTCTGCAAATATTGCCAAACTAAAATCAAATATGACCACTCTACCAAAAAGAAAGACTTGTATAGTGGGCAATCTATATTTTAACCAGAAACGTGCTTAACAGAATTTGAAGAACTTTGAGTGAATGTTTCGTGGTGTATAGGCTTTGAATATTGGGGAAATAATGTTGATGTGCCATCAAATATGGATTAAAATTTAAAGACACAGTCTCAGATTTCTTGGGCAACTTCTTATGTATACACACACTCCACCCACTTGAGTGAATTGCTGTGTTAATTACCTCCCATGTTGAAGTGAGTACCTGACTCCAAGGTGTGCAGGGAAAAAGTGCTCCCTGGAAAGAAGTAGAAAAATTTCTGCTTTGTTTTGTTGTTCAGACTTAGATATTGATTCTAATGGATAATCATAAGTCATGGAGTATAATTTTTTTTAGCTCTTGCAAATGTTTCTTGTGTTTTAATGCTTGTTCATGATGAGATGCATGAAAGTATTGAGGTTCTATTTCACTCAGTTTTATAAGGTGTTGAGAGTTTTGAAACTTAGACATGGATAATTTTACAATAATTTTAAAATGATCAATTAATCAACAACATTAAAAATAAGTATCTGTCAGAAAATAGAACATCATATTAAAATGAAATTATTTTGTATCCTGTGCTTGACACTTTACAGTGGAGTATTGAGGGGATATATAATTTGCTAATTACTGGCTGTTGCTATAAATAGAGTACTGTAATATCCCTGTTATACAGGTATTTGCCTTCCTCTAAAGTTTATATCTTTTGCAGTGAAGATGTTATAAAAACTAACAAATTAGCTGTATAATTTTTAATATAAATCCAAGTAAAGCTTATTTTTGATTTAAAAATTGCATAGAATATACATTTTTATATTGTATGCTAAATGTTGGAGGGAATGCAAAATTTTATTTTGAAACTTACTTAATTGAATGATATGTTAATGTGAATTTGCTTTCTTTTACAAAGCATTGTCATGTATCATTTATATTGTTTGTTGCTCATTATAAACTTTGGAGGTCTGACACTATTGGGAACAGTGCTAGAGTACTGTTTAATTGGCACAAAGTCTACAAACAGTACATCATCATCTTCATCAATCATCATTAATCATTCTCTTCATCACCATTATTATCCAAAGTACCTGAGGATAGAATATTGTGTTCTTCTTCAGCCAATGGTTGCGTTTGACCCCATTTTTTTTACTGTGGAATCTTCAACTATAATGGTACTGATAATAATCCAAGATTCTGTAAAGAATAAGCTTGAACTGGATAATAATGAATATTTCATATGATGGATAATGAAATTGGGAATTCAGATTTGCCTATAATTTAATTTTTTGGCTAGTTGTTATACGCTATAATTCTTCCTAAATTATTCTTTTTATTAGTTTACCTTGAATTATTAGTCTTCAGAATTATGTTAATAATCATATTTGACTGTTTTATAAGACAAATGCACAAAATCAAAAGTTGTGAATTCCGATTATAATATTCCTTATTGCTCATACTTTTTAATTTTTGTTTGCCATGATTTCTCATAAACCATTTTTTTTTTGCTTTTAAATTGCCTGATGTGTTCTGTTATCCATATCATGCATTTCTGAACCGTTAGTAATTGCCATGATTAGCCCTACTGGCTATTTGCTTGAAGATCTTGTAGGATGATCTTTTGTCCTTTGCCCTTCATCTGTTTTTCATCAGTCCATTAGTTTGTTATCATTATTTCTAAAAATGCTTGGAGGATGGCAAATAATTTTTACGCACATGGACACAGATTCAACACGTGGTCTAGCTGATGTAAAAAGTGGTGTTTGTTCCGACTTCCATTATGGCTTCTACAGCAGTAATTTGGAAGATCTTACAGTCACTGCTCCTCTTATATTGCTGGTCATATCAACCTTGTACCTGCACCAGAAGACTTCTTGCGATGTTTAGTAGGTCCTAACTGGAAATGGTGTGCATCTGATATCCAATAGGGCCACCATAGCAGCAATCTTGAAAAAATGGAAAGTCATATCAACGTGATGTTTTCACAATAAGAGTTATTATCAGTCTGTTTGGTCTTAGATGATGATAGTGGTAACCTGATATCAAATATAATCATTAAAATCAAAACAAGAAGAAGAACAACAGCAGGTTGTTCCATGTAAAATTTCATTGGTGAACAAACCTGGCTGGTTGTCTGTTTAATCCTGTGCATTTTCAAATTAGCATGTTTGTTGACTGTTTCCATTAAAAAAGATCCATTCAAATGCACTGTATCTAAAACATCATGAATTTCGTCAGTAATTTAAATTGTATTCCATGGAATCTGTTTCAGATATCTTAGAAACCGAGTAGCACCGGAGTGTGGGAAAAATCTATAAGCAATGGATTTTTGAACATTATTTTTCTTTCATTTGCTGTTGACTTTTTATAAAATGTTACAAAGTGGTCATTGAAGCCAATTGTAGAACAGATCCTGGACATTTTCTTGTGCATTAGTATAGATATCATCTACTTGTGTGTTAGTGATAGATGTTACTTTAATGGGTCCATTTATTTGTTGCTCCATAACCAAAGAGGGAATAAATACCTTTTCAGTTCTTTCTTATTTGGTCATTGAGAAGGTCGCTGTTTATATCGCCTGAATGTAAATATTCCTTCTTCACTTGAAATTTTATCTTTTCCAAAGTACTTGTACCAGCTTAATATTTGATGATGGGAATCTATAAACACTCCCCCCTCCCCAACTTTGTAAGGTTTAATGTTTTTTGCAGTAATCTACAGCTTAATGCATAGATGTGACTGAACCAGGATTTCATACCAGTAGATTTTCAGATTTTGATTGGTAGATATGAACCAGTAGATTTTAGTTTTTGTAATCCACATTTTACACGTTTTAAGAGGGATGTAAACAAAACGAGTGCATTTTTTGCCATAATATGTATTATGTTTATTCTATAATAAACTGACAAGTTTTAAATATGAATTCAATTTGGATTCTGATAGAAATGATTCTAAGAAGAATATATTAACTTTAATTATAATGATGAACCTGTGTTCAAGTTTACGATTTCCTATTAGATAGTTCAGTCCAGTGGTTTCTGTTGTGACATTGGGTATTGTGACGAATGTCATGTAGGAAGTATTAGAATTTAAGTCTTAATAATGTTATTGTGTTTATATAAGAAGAGAGAGTTGATCAATTAATTCATTCTTGTTTTCTGTGTTCTTGTTTTAATATCAGTTGCAGATATATTTAATGTTGTGTTCATATATAATTTGAGAGGAAATGAATTGTTTGGATTATTCAATGGATTTGCAAAGTGCTTTTTGACTCTGGACTAAAATATGGTGCTGGGATTATTGTGAATTTATTCAAAGTAGTTCTGGACGATATCATTTTGATACATCAAGACTGTTGGCACATCATCACTAAGACCTGAAATTCATTTGGAACACTCATTTCTTTTGGATTGGTACAACTTTTTAGGATTATTTTGGATTTAATTCATAATGCTGTAAGTTCCTTTTAAAAATTTTAATACCTTAGAGAAGTAAGTAATACAACTGTGAACTTGTTCGGATTACCCGTAATTTGAACGTTTTCTGTTTCATTTTCGTTATTGTACAGCCGTACAATCGTACTGTATGTTTTTTCGTATAGAAATTCATGTTTTTTTTTAAGATGATTTTTCCAAATTTTGTTTTTGTAATTCCAGGAGTCTTGACTTAATTTTTTAAAAACATAAAGCACGATCGAGAATTTTTTTTCAACTATGCACAGTGAAGTTGGGGATAATGCTAATATGCTTTGGAAAGCGATGGAAGGCAGAATGCCAGAATTGGGTTTAGTGGATGTATCATTCTTTGATGAAATGAATAAAAATGTATTAATCTTGTGGAAGGTGTTTAGCTTCATTTCGTTGAAGATTCTTATGATCCTTTTACCTGATTTTGGTATTCCCAACTTCATCGCATTCCATCCAACTGAAATGTAGGCCAACTGAAGTTGAAAACATTTCCATTTGCTTGTGTGGGAATTTGAATTTATTAGGGAAAAGAAATCAGTGTAAGTAAAGTCTGACTAAAACATCAGAAGTTTAAATTGTAGAAAAGCACCGATATGGGATGCCAGGTGTGTGAGATTCTGCTGAAAATTTGACTTACTGTTCCAAAGTTAATCGATGTCAGAACACGCTACACTGTGTCATCATTGGGCAATAAGACCTCGATTCCCCAATAATATATATCAGGTCAAGATCTTGTACTGTAGGACTAAGGGTTTATAAGGGGAAAATATAAATATATAATAATGAGACCATGATAAATCCAAAGAAGTTAATATTAGACCTTGAAAATTATTTTTTCAAAATACTTTGTACGTATGTTTTTTTTTTTTTTAGTAGTAGTAACCAGGGCTGTAGAGAATGATCACTGGCCCTGGGTAAGAAACACCTGGGTCTCCCTTAGTACTTGTTCAGACAAAATTTTTCTTTTTATAAAATTAAAAAGTATATTTCGGTCCGGACCCCTTAAGGGATTTATCCCTTGTTGCCCACCCCCCATTTTTGGCCCTGGTAGTGAGACTTTTGTTTTTGAGTTGCTTCACACCTGGATCATGAAACAGTTAAAGATCAGTTTGAGGATTATGGCATGTCTCATGAGTGTGTGACAGACGATCACTAGTAAGAGAGCTTTTTTAGCTACCGGCTGGATATTATCAGCCAGACAATTAGTACTGGTGGCATCAGCTTCACAAATCTGAAATTAGTTCTTCAGCAACTACTTGCCTTGCCTCACAACAATGCAGACTGTGAGAGATACTTTTCGATGATGAAAAAAATAGATACAGATTGTAGGAAGTCCCTGAATGCAGACACGCTGACATCATCTTTACAGCGTCAAATGAAAATTGACACCTGCTGCATAGACTTTAAAACACCTAATTTCGTTTTGGAAAGTGGAACAGGTGCATGTGTTGCATATAATAGTGTGTGTGTGTGTGTGTTACAGCTCGCTGAAAATCAAAAGAATAAAATGAAATAAAGTTTCAGAACTGTAAATAATTATGTAAATGAGTGTAAAATTAGTTTGTTTATGGCATTTGTTGTTTTAAAATTGCTTCTCTTGTGTAATATTTGACATTTTTTCCTGTAAGGTTTTTAATGTTCTGGTGTACAGGTTATCATCTCAGCTGGTTGACAGATATGAATATATATTTTACAAAACTTGTTGCTTTTGTTTCATTCTGTTACATAGTTGAAGACCATGGAGCAGTAATAAGGGCAATGACCAGACGATCATTCTTAGCCTGCAAAGAAGTTCTAATTTTGGTATTTCTGTTGCTGCATTTTGTAAGGTTGATACATCTCCACATTATATTCACCTATAGGAAGAGTTCCTTACTTGTACTTAAAACGAATTCCCGAGTCCGTCCTTTAGGGTTTTTTCTCTTTGTGATTTAGATCCAGAAATCTCTTGACAAGGTTCTCTACTGTAATTACATAAAAAAGGAATAAATATTGGCTGTTACAATTAAACAAGACAAATAATCAGAATACTCAAATGTGTTGGCCAAAATAAATTTTTATGGTTGATCTCTCCATTTCCCCTCATCCAAAAGCCAGCCGATTTTCATCAAGTGGTCATAAGACATCATCTACCACCTTCGATTCCTTTATTACTTAAAACACCCATGAATTGACCTTGAAATCCATAAATTACAACAGTATGGTAATCCATTAACAGCTTGCTGACCATACACGTGTTAATGATTCCTTAAACATCTTTATTCTATTACATATGCACTAGTTGTTGTACTTGTGAAACACTTTCAGTCCCCAGTATACTGATTCTGGCAAGTTTCTCTAATGAATTGACAGAACATGTGCATTAACAGTAATGTGTTTGGGTTCTTTTATTCAAATTGTTAAGGAAAATTCTTCTAATTTTCAAAAGTGGTTGATTTCAACTATAAAACATGTGCAGTTGACAGTTTTTAAATAAGTTTTTTTTAGAATCACAAAGACAAATTGGATTCTATTTCCTATGCTTCTAGGTCCTCTCTTTAAGCATGATGACCAGTTTTAACATGGGCATGGAGCCAACCTCCTTTCCTATCTGTATGTATGTAAGGGTTTCTCAAAGTCTCTGACATATGAGAAATTTTCACCCTGATTATCTGTGAGCATTGCTTCAGAGTCCAAATAAATATATGTTCACAAGGAGCAGTATAGAGTAACCATTACAGCAATTGTATAAACAGTAGATTTTCTGTCATTACATTTGAATTCTCAATTTCCTTCAATCAGTTTTATTTTGGAGTCCTTTCATATTGATGTGGCGTTCATGTTGTACATGAAGCCCTTTTACTGTGAATCCAATACTAACTGAAGAATTTGCACTTAAATCACTTTGATCCTTTCTTTGTCTTTGTGCTATATAACCGTCTTAGTGGGATATCATGGGTCTCAAGGGAGTACATGAGCTTTACCATCTTGTGTGATATCACGGACCTCAAGGGAGTACATTAATTTGACCAGCTTAGTGTGATATCATGGGCCTCAAGGGTGTACTTGAATTTTACCAACTTATTCTGATATCATGGGCTTCAAGGGAGTATATGAATGTTACCAGCTTAATGTGACATCATTTGCCACAAAGGAGTAAGTGATTTTTGCCAGCTTAGTGTGATATCATGGGCCTCGAGGGAGTACATGAATTGTCACAGTTTAGTGTAATATCTTGGGCCTCAAGGGAGTAATTGAATTGTTACTACCTTCATTACTAATTTTGATATTGTCATTTTTCTTTATTTTCACATCGACACTGAAGCTATTGACACTTGACATGGGATTATAACATTTCATAGATGTTACATGGTTGTGGTACAGTTAGAGTAAATTTAGGAATTCATTGCCCTCTCTGTTTATTAAAATAGTGCTGATTGGAAGAAATCAGACTCTTGTATAGCTGCTCCATTAATTGGGAAAAGAACAGTTGATTTGAAGCCACTTGTTTTGTTGCTGGATGTGATTGCATCTTGCCACTATGATTATAATATCTGATATTGCAGTTATATCTGTTGCTCTAAATGTAAATGAATGATTTTCTAGCTTTGCAGAATATAATTATACAAGATTTATTATCCACCCAGGTGTTTCTTTTTATTTAATGTAATGAACTGAAAACTAAAGGTATTGCCTCAATGCTTTCTTTATTTTTTTTAAATGAACCATATTCTTAAGCATGTAAAAAGGCATTATACCTTTAACAGATAATGAATTGAATATTCACCCACAAATCTGATTCAATAATTAAATATGAAGAAAAAATGTAAAATTAGAATTAACATATTTTTCAAACATATGAAAAGAAATTGTGGAGGAAAAAATAATGGGTTTTTCACTGCAGAAAGAAAAACATTTACAATAGAAAATATAATTGCACCAATATAAAAGGCTGTGAACTACATAAACAAAGTATATGTGTTTGGAAACTATTTAAAATAATCCTTCATTTTATCTACATAACTTGGTTTGCATTTAAATGCATCCACACATATTTGCTATGGACCAGTTTTCAGCTAAGAACTTCTCTTATTTGGTCTTTACCAGAATGTTAGTAGCATTGAAGTTTTCTTGCAATAGCTTGGAACTAAATTTAGCAGAGACATGCTTGAAGTTCCCAAACTTTTGGGGGCCATCAAGGACTGCTACTGCATTTAAAGGCTCCAGCTTCAGTCTGTATGCAGCACCAACTGGCAGCTGTTTAGTGGTGCATGCCTACAACTGTCAAGTTTCTTCATTTGTGAACAGTCTTATTTTTTGAATGATCTCTTGGTTGTTTTTCCTAGATTTTTTTTCATCATTTCCTTTTCCTTCTTTTCACAATTCTTTCTTTTTTTCTTCTTTTTGTCTTGTCAAGACAATTTTACAATTTTAGGTGGCTGATGATCCAAAGGCATACATGTTTTGTCGGCATTAAAATATGCTCTGGGGCATGTGTTAACTCATATTTAGCAAGTATATGTGACAGAAGATTGAAGTTGTTCTTGACCACTGTTGGATTCAAACATATTGCCCTATCCCTGGGTAATGACTGGGGGCTGCACAACCGCACTTGTGGCTATCTTTTAGTAAACCCCAACCACCAATCATCACTAGGTCTACCATTTGTAAATTTATTGGAATATATGCTTTTTTAACTATATCGCTGACTAAGCTTGACCTATTGTTTGCTTCTTACAAACCCATTTTGGGCTGTACTCCTGATTAATTCTACTATTTCCTTTCTTCCTGCAAAGGCAGCGTCGTTTTGGGGCCTGGCTTTATAGACGTTACAGAGGATACATGGCGAATTATCCTATCACCCAATGTGGTTTGGGTAATCCAACATGTTCTGCCACCTTCCTAATAGATACATGAATGTCTTTTGCCATTTCTGAGCTGTAGAATTTGATAATATAACTGTTATTTATTTACTTGACGAGGCAAGTCAAAATATTAGGATGTTGTAAGTTGGAAAATGTCAATTGTGATTGTTATTGTCTGTATAAAAATTGCATTAGTGGGTTTGAAAAATGTGTAAATGAGCACTTTAACAAAAAGATTCAGAGTTATTTCTGATATCATTACTGCTAGAATGGCGACTACTCTTTGCTTTTCACTAAGACAATCGCAGGAAAAGAAATTATTACATCATTTAAGTTTCAAGACAAGATAATCTTTTTATAAAAATAACTAGTCCATGATTATTAAGCTTGGGATTGTTTTAAACTTTTCATTACTTCTTAATGATGTGTATTACACTGTTATCTAAACAATACTGATGAAATGATCACATCTAATGATGAGACAGCTGAAACATTTTTAAATGAAATATTAAGATAATAAAATATAATATTAATAATAATAATAATAATAATGAACAAACAAGATGGTGAAAAGATTTTATCTTATTTTCAGTGGTGAGGGTTAATGTAGAGGATGGAAAATTTGATTCTTAATTAAATAATTAATTCCAAATGTTATCATCTTATCAATGTAGTTTTGTTGGGAGTAGACACTAAATCATCTACAAGATGAGTTGAAGTGGATTTTAATCTTCATTACAAGCATAATTTGCTTGAAATATTACCCAAACTAATGTATTTAATAACCTGCTACATGTATTTCAAACGTCTGATATCAACCTCAAGCGCACCCCAGTAATTTTATCAACCAATCAGATGAAGTTCAGTGAAGGCACCAGATTAAACAGTAAGTGAAACACTACATGAATCCGTCTATACCATGTCAGATTCATAAGCAGTGTTTAGGTGTATTTTGTTTCTCTGGGAATGCAATAATATGGTTTTGGAAGTAACTATTTGAATATCGGAAGTGTTGCAAAAGTTGCCCATTTCAGTAGAAAATAAATTTTTCATCTTTCGTTTGATCAGGGATCATTGTACACTACTCCCTTGATAACTCGTGCACAACGGGGTCCACAAACATAGACCGCACTATAAGCGAGGGCGCAAGTTACCAAGGGACCCCCAAAAATTGAAAAAAATCACTTGGACATCAAGAAAACAGCGGGGGGGGGGGGGTCGGGGTTAGGGAACTTTGCTGTTTAATGACTGAATCCTCATTTTACATTCACGTCGATAATAACTTTTAATAACGCACTTTTTCTAATGAAGTTTTTCGTTATTCTGTTTAAATTACATTTATTTTCAAAATGTCCAACATGTGAAAGATCATTCCAACTGGTTTCAACAACCATTACGTTTACACGAAAACGTGTGTATTACGTCACTGCTTTTTGTTTTCTTGATGAGTCTGGTTCCCATAGTGGTATGGCATTGTATCCTGCCAAATTGGGAGTGAAAAGAGCAGGGAACTAGACTAACTGTTGATACACCACCAAACAAGATTCCTTTCGTTCAAAAAGCAAGCAAAATTTTTGTGAGACAATCGTCTACGTCGAATCTCAATTTTTGTGCTGTTCAATTAGTACAGTATTGATATCATGATTTCATTGGAAGTAATAATGAAACTTTTTATCATTCTTGAGGATATCTCAAAGTGCCAGTTCAAGAATTCTCTGAAACTCGCTTGCCCACAATGGTCCGTATCTGTGAAACCAAGTTCTTTATTTTACGAAGTATAGTATTCTTTTCGCTTGGTTGCCACAGTTACCAATGAGTCGGTTAATTTAAGGTAGTTTATGTCACATACACAACAACATTTATAACAGTGTTCAATTGATCAACTGAAGTGAGTTCACCCGACATACGACCGGGGCAGCTAGATTTTAAGTTTGTAGGATTTTTGTGCCTTTTAACTTTTCTTTTATTTCAACTCCATTATTTGATTCAAAAGACATAATTAACATGATAATACAAAGGAGGCCAGCTTTTAATTCAGTGCAACAATGCAACAAATACTTCTGCAAGTCAGTTATCAAAACACGGTCGGCACCTAAATAGGTTCTCAGAGATATGCTTGCGGACATAGCTGTTATAGTAGATTGACACATTTTACATTTAATTACAAGAGGACACATTACATTTATGATGATTACACTTAAAAGGAACTAGAAGATAGAACTGGAACAAATTTCAATTGATAAAAAAAATTATTTAATTTGTATTTATTTATTAAAGTACTGCCTCCACTTGGCGTGACATTTTCATTGATCGAAATTTCCTTACATATCGTTAATTGCGGTGTGCTAGGAATGTCACTTGGAAAGAAAATGTAAAAAAAATTGTATGACTTATTTTTAAATGTGGTATTTCATAATATTGATTAAAATTTCCAGGTCCTATCTACCGTTTTCGATGATAAAACAAGCGACATATCAAAGTTTTTGTAGCTAATTTTGATTGCGATTTCCATAAAGTTCATAAAATAGGGATCTATTTTTGGTGTAGTTTCTGGTTTTAAAAAATGGGATCCACGCCTGACCCCGCGTTATAAGCGGATTCGCAAGTTATAAGGGCGCGAGTTATCGAGTGAGTGGTGTATTTCAAAATGATGGGTGAATGAGTTGGAAGTTACATATGATAATGTATTTATAGATTACTACTTTGCAGTAAATAGTCCAAAAAATTTGTATGGGTTTGTCTGATAATATGTAGGATCATTGTTTTTGTTAAGTGATTCAGTGACCAATATCAAATTAATGTAACTTTTCTTTGTATCTCTTAATAATGAAAAATTACACTTGTAGCTTAGTTTTATCCTGTTACAGCTTTGACATCTGATAACCTGTCAACCATCCAGTCCTCTCTTTTTCAGTGCAGAATCCAACCGAAATGCATTCTTGGGACGAGTAATCAGATATTGCTATTTATTAAAAACAAATACTTGAAAACCTGTGTTAAAAAAATCCAGATGTGTGCTCGGGATTGATTTGCAGCATTTAATGCAAGTAATGATTTAAATAGTTTTTGAAATGTGAAGTACATTATATTTACTTACTGAACTTGCTGCCATGCCTGAACATTTTAAGAAATTCAACAAATCATATATTATAACGGTTTGGAAAATTGTATGTAACATTAAATAAAGATTGAAAGTGTTGATGTATTGTTTCTCAATAGACAGCTCAGTTTTATGGTGACAAACATGTACCATGGATTAGTGGAGTTTGCAGAATTTACTGTGGTATGTCATCAATGTTTCTTGTTCTAGAAATAGATGAATATCGGAGAACTTCATTTGTAGATTTTTCATGCTTCTTGTTATTAAAATTAGTAAGCAGATGATTTTGAAATGTTAAAAATCTAGATTTTCAAGGAGTTGGTGATTCTTGGTCATATCTTTCTGCAGAAGTGATGGATATAAATTTAAGCAATGAAAACGTATCTTTAGTAGATGGCCTCATTCCCGAGTTTGAAGCTTGTTTTAATCTTGCTCTGTTTTGGTGAGACATTGAGAACAATAAACTGAGATGCTTCAGTGAATGCTGTATTCTGATGAATTTTTTAAATAGTTATTCATCTGTAATATTCATATTTTCAAATGACCTCATGTTGTGACTGCAGGATACAGAGCAAATGTAACAAATGGTAGACATGCTGTTGCATTGAACAGATGAGTATAGACTGAACTGCATTGCTGCTTTAATCCTGCAGTTAAATTAATGATATGCTGCTAGATTTATTCTCTTAGTTGTTAAAGTAATAGTTACAGATGTGAAGAATTTGTTGATCCAGCGCTCCGAGGTTATGTTCTGGTGACCTTTGAATTAGCCAATGAAAATGCAGCTTTCTGAAATCTGAAAGTGAATCAAATTGTTCAGCACACATTGATGCTCTTCAGCCATACTGATGAGTCTCCCAAATGTGAAGGTATATGTTTTCATCTAATTGGCTGATAAAATGAGCAATTATGGTACTAACATATGTCACCAGAACATGACCCCTAAATGTTCACTGTTAGATATTCATGTAGGAATGTGGAGATCTCATTTTAATAAGATTACAAGTAAACTAGGCATTGGTATATACAGGTCTGTAGCATAAATAGTTAAACATACATACCATTTGTTATGCTTTTGGCATAATCATTGTTTCAGTTGTTGGTTTGATTTGGTGCTTTGCAGTGAAGCAACACAAGTAGGTTGTTTTGTGGCAATGCAGTTGGATTAACATGTCTTGCACAAGGACACACTACAGTAGCTTAAAGCCAGGCTGGTCCTTTGGTATATTTTGAATCTGCACCCATTCTGTGAAGAGTTCCAAACAGCTTAAAATTGGCAAAAGTAACTCCCATACACAAAAAGGGAGATTTTTCTGATATGAATAACTATAGACCTATATCAGTTTAATCATCACTTTGAAAGATATTAGAAAGACATGTTTATGATGAATTTAGAAATTACCAGGAATCGCTTATTTACTACATTCACAACAATCAAGCTTCCATGAAGGACATTCATGCCAGACTACACCTATTAGAATGGTAGATAATCATTTAATAGCAACAGACCAAGGCAACCTTGTAGGCAGTTTTTCTTAACCTGATTAAGGTTTGATCTTGTAAATCACAAAATCCTGCTGGAAAAGCTTAGCATATATTAAGTTAACAAAGAAAACTTAACTTTGTTTGAAACCTATTTTGAAAGCAGACAACAAGAAGATTCTATTTTAAACAAGCTTTCAGATGAGAAACTGATAAAGGTGTTCCACAAGGACCAGTTCTTAGACCATTACTCTTTCTGATGTACATCAATGATTTACCATATCACATTGAAATATCCACCATGAACACGTTAGTAGATGACACAACATTATATAACGTAGGATCAACAGGCCATGAGATTTGCAGTAAAGAAAGATTTGGTAAAGAAAACAAATTGATGCAAGCACAATAACACGAAGGTAAATGCAGCCAAATAAAAGCCATGATCATAAGTAGTCAAGCAAAAGTAAATGCTGAGAAAAATTATTTGAAAATAATGATAAAAGACATGGATATAAAACAGTCTGAAACTAACAAAGTACTTGGTATCATGACAAACAAAATCTTCTGCTTAAAAATGCAAGTTGATAAGGTCATTAAAAAAGTTAACTTACTGCTTTATCTCGTGTACAGAATAAAATCTTATCTCCCTCAAGAACAGAGAAAGATTTTCTACAATGTATATATCATGCCACAACTAGAATATTGTTGCTCTATCTGTGGAAATAGTGGTACAGAAAATCAGGAAAGATTACTGAAATTTCAAAAAGAGCATTTAGAGGTGTTGTTGAAACTGATTTAAATCCAGCATCAACAAATCTTTTTGAAACCCAAAAGTGGCTTCCATTTCAGCAGAGAACTCGGTTTTAAAGGGGTTACTAGTCTTTAAATCCTTAAATGGATTGGCTACTGATTTATCTTAAATGTAACTTAAGTTTGTTGACAATGTACATATATATGAACTAAGATCCATCTCAAACAACAATTTGTATTTACCTAAACCAAATTCAGTTTTGTAAGAAGAGGTTTGCTTTTCTGGAGCCAAACTGGAATTCCATACCACCTTACATAAAGCCAGTTGACTCATGCCAAGCTTTCAAAAAGGTTTTTAATCAACATCTACAGAAACAAACCTTTGACATATATATATATATATATATATATATATATATATATATATATATATATATATATATATATATATATATATGTATATATATCTCTATATATACACCACTCCCTCGATAACTCGCGCACAACGGGGTCCAAAAACATTGACCGCGTTATAAGCGAGGGCGCGAGTTATCGAGGGACCTATAACAAACAACAAAACTAACAAAGGGATCGACGTAGAGGCGAAAGGGGAGTGGGGTGGGTTGGCATGTTACAGTGTTGAATACTCAATTAATAATCGTGCTAAGATTAACTGTGAATAAATATCTCTTCATAGCGGTGTACTTTGTTTACTTTTTCCTCACAGAGTAACATTAATTTCAGGATAACTTACAGTATATTGAGGAGATCATCAAAACATTATTCCACATGGTTTCCATTCGCTTAACACATGTATGACTTCACACATTGTGTACGTCACTAATTTTTGTGTTGAATTGGATACATTCTAGCTTTATTGTTTGATCCAAAGTAGACTTTTTTTATACAAAAGATCGACACTCATTTCGAAAAAACAATATCGATCAAACGATAGGTAGATTTGATTGCGGTAAAAGTAAAATGAAAAAAGAAAAATAAATTCACAAGGGTTAACCATTACCAACATGAATTTAATGGGTCTACAAATTTAACACAATGTAAATTAGAACACGATAAAACTTGCAGTTTGTGACACGTTTGACAAATATCACTTCACATTTTGAAAAAATCATAATTTTTTGTGTTACTCTTTGATTTCTCTGCCGCCTCTGTGTATTGTTCACGGATGATTATCTCTCTGAGCTGGTATGGATAATTACATGCGGCTTCCTGATTCGCTGAGCGTATCTCTCCCGACAATGAATTTTGTTTAATTCCATGTCGGCGCTGGAATCTCCAAAGCCATCCATGGCTTGCCCTAAAATGAGATTCATTCTCCATACTTTTTGCCGTTTTTTCTGCTTGGGCCTTGAGAATTGTTCCAGAGATGGGAACACCTTGTTCAGGTTGCTGTGTGAACCATGCATACACAGCATCATCTAATTCAGTATCGTTTGCAGTCCGTGCTCGTTTTCGTTTGATCCCATCATCTGAATCAACATCATGTAAGTAATCCCGAAGTTTCTGCTCATCCTTAAGCCAACCTCTAAATGTCAACTCAGTAATTTTTAGCTCACTGCAAACGTTGGATCTCGCTTCGCCATTATGAACCATATCTATGATGCACAGCTTTTCAGTCACCGAGTACACCTTTCGCTTACTTCCTTTGCTCTCCATGGTCACATTTACAAATGATTAGAATACATTACTGATATTATATACTTTAATGATGTTAAGTACATAAAAATGTGAAACCATTTTCGATTGGTCAAATAAAATGAATTTTGAGAACGGTAATGACCACAAGAACTTATGCTGCTATTGGCATGCCTTTGAATTTTTTTTTAATTGTACTTCCCTTTGCTTGATTTGATACAAAAGACATATTCAAAGTGATAAAACAACACAGGTCTCTTTTAATTGATTTTTTTTAATGCAACAAACACTTCCCCAAGTTGTTGATCAAAACAAAGCCGGCATGTAATTAGGTTCTCACAGAAGTACTCACTGGTTTCGATGTGACGGTCGATTGACTCTTTTCATGTTTTCATAGAAGAGAATATGTTGTGATTATAGTGTTTACATTGAAGCGAAATTAAAGGATTAGAACATGAATTTCACATAGCAAGACATTTAATTGGTGTTTATTTCATTCTCTGTTGCCACCTGTTAGCATTTACCAGAATTTTTTGTTGATCGCTGTTTCACCAGAC
>JAECUM010002681.1:0-61245 GCA_016617855.1 Megalonaias nervosa | reverse complement strand
TTTACAACATCATCAACAGTAATAGACATTAAATTATTATTGTAAACGTTAAATCTCTTCCAAATATCATAGACCCTTGATGTACTTATCCGATATTGTTTAGCAACTTGATGTGCAGGTTGTCTGTTTCTAAGATTAGCAATATTCTGCTCATCAGCATCAGTTATTATAACTGTCTTAGGCATTTATAATTAATAAAATAAAAAATAAAAAATAAAAAAATAAATAATTATTTTTTGATGATCATGAAATATCTCGCGCTTTTTTATAGTTACTATACCTGACCTTTGGTAATTGCTCGGTGAAATTCCTTGTAACTATAAAAAAGCGCGAGATATTTCATGATCATCAAAAAATAATTATTTATTTTTTTATTTTTTATTTTTTATTTTATTAATTATAAATGCCTAAGACAGTTATAATAACTGATGCTGATGAGCAGAATATTGCTAATCTTAGAAACAGACAACCTGCACATCAAGTTGCTAAACAATATCGGATAAGTACATCAAGGGTCTATGATATTTGGAAGAGATTTAACGTTTACAATAATAATTTAATGTCTATTACTGTTGATGATGTTGTAAAGCCCTCAGTTGATCAAATAGAATGTTGCCGCCCCCTTGTCAACGACGATGATCAAAAAGTAATTGCTGAGCAGAAGAATAAAATTGTTGATCTCGAAGATGTAATTGATAACCTTAATAATATAATTTCTGATCAGAAAAGTAATATAATGCAACTGCAGAATAAAATAGATGATCTTGAAGTTGTAATTGTTGATCAACAAAAATAAAATAAATAATTTCAATCAGATTGTAGTTGATTATAAAAACAAGATTGTTGAGCAAAGAAAAATAATAAAAAACTTGAAATACGAGCTAAAGACAAATAATGATAAGATATCTGATTTAGCTAAAACAAATCATCGGCTAACATTAAATGCAGCACAATATTATATGACAAAGAAATAATTGTTATTTCTGTTTTGGTGGTCTTCCTCGTAAACGTCCACCAGTAATTGTTTCTTTTTTATCTGTTTCAATCTCATCTAATACAGATATTTTAGTTGAGTTACATAATAATAGATCATCAACTATCTTTTTAGCTTTTATTTCCTCTACAGATAATGGTCGTCCTAAAACAGATTCTATATCTGTAACTGACTTGCAGAGTAAATTAAATCGTTCATCAAATACTTCTGCAAACTCGTCAATAATCCAAATCAAAGAAAATTGTGTTAAGTCAGTTACTTTACCGATAACCGGTTCAATCTTGTTATTAATGATTTTAAAGGTCAACTGAGAATCAGGTGGTGGCATATAATATTTATCTCCGTTCGGTCCTTGAATCAACGCGTCCTTGAAATAATTATCTAGTCCAGTGTGTTAGTTTAATATATTTAATGCTAGTAGATCATTTACAGATATTGACATTATATTATTGTTGATTTAATTAATTTAATGTTATTTGGCTGAATTAATGACAGAAAAAATAATATTTATATTTTGATGAATGACCGAATTATCTATAATTAAACCTCGACTCCAGATTTTAACTCAACAGACTATCAGAATTATTATATAATTATTTATTATCTAAATTATTTATTTTGTCTAAGTATTTTGAATAACATTTATTGCAGATGTTCTTTTCTAGATATTTTAATTTTTCCTGTAAATCCCGTAGTTGTTTTAATAAATACAAGTATTTTTTCAGAATATTGTGGTGTTCTTCAGATTTATCCATAATTCGTACAATAAACAGTATTTCAAATTTAGATCACACAAAGAAAATCCTCGATTGTAGGAGGTTGCTGTTTATATTTTTTACGTTGTGGTGATCTCGTTTTATAATAATATAAGACAGCACGATAATTTTTACCGCCACATGTTTTGCATAAATCAGATTTACCTCGTGTTCCAACACCACAGCTTAGACACGGCTTTGGACTTTTTATTCCGCTTAAAATGCGTTGTTTGTGAAGTCCACAGTATTCGTCGTAACAACGTTTATTACAAATATTATATTCACCTTGAGGTAGATATTTACAATAATTATTTCCGATTGGAAATGGCATATTATATAAATGTAATTAATTTATGTTTAAATGATATTATTATTTCAGGCAAATAATTTTAATTAAATAAATTTTATCTTTAGTAATAATATATAATGACCACTAGAACGTACTTCAGCCGTTCACAAACAGCAAAGAAACTGATGAGCGACTATGAAAGTCTCTCTGGAAAATCTGTTAAATATCCTAAATCCAATATTGAACTAGAGCGACTGAAAAACGAGGTTGATCGATTAAAACAGGAGAAGGAAATTGAACGTCAAAAATTATTATTGTCTATTGTGCATGATGAAATGCGGATGACAAAACCTCCTGGAAAGCCAACCAAGAAAACACGTAATATTGAGGTAAGGCGACTTATGGACGAGTATAAATCATTAACAGGTAAGACAGTAAAATATCCTAAATCCAATACCGATCTAGAACAACTACAAGATGACATTAATAAAATCTACGAGGATAGATCTAATTTATCTGTAGAAGTAACTCAGTCGTCGTTTGACGGTTATAATAAAACATATAAAGTCCGTATCGATCATAATTCTAGACCATTACACGAAATACTAAAAGACGTTATTAAATTTATACAACATAACGACGGCACAGTTAAAATATTAATCCGAGTACATGCATTATTAAAACGTCCTGTAGATGAAGAATTATCAGAATCTTATTTTGAGTCGGATATGATTAAAATATTTAAAAATGCTGATGCAGAAGATGTTGCTACAGGTATAATGTATAAACTAAAACAGAAGGAGCAGGAACAGAATTACTTATTACGCGTAGATGAGCCTGATTATGATATTGATGAGCTCGTTGATAAAATTGTACAGAACTACGATAAACACTTGATGAGTTTACTGAAAGAGGATCTGGTTGGGTATTTGGTGGCATTATTGATTTATTGATCGACGTTCATAAATTTAATCCTCTACGTGACGGTAAGTTTATAGAATTACCTAAAAAGATTAAAGATACTCGCTGTTGTATTAATATAGTCAGTGACGATAACAAATGTGTGATGTGGAGTATTTTAGCCGCATTATTCCCCGCGTCTCATCACGCTAACCGAGTCAGTAATTATCAGCAGTATGCGGATAGACTGAATCTAACCGGATTTAGTTTTCCGACAGATATAAAGGAAATAGGTAAAATAGAAATTCAAAACAGAGATTTAATTCCCGACGGTATAAATGTTTATGGTCTTGATGAAAACAAAAAGATATTTCCTTTACGTATATCGTCGTTTGCTGGGCCTAGAACGATTAATTTACTTCGTTATAAAAAGCATATGTCGTGGATAAAGAATTTTAGTGGATTACTTAATTCACAGTATAATGGACATAAGCATAAATTATATTTTTGTTATAAATGTCTACACGGATTTTCAGGCCAACAATTACTTGATGATCATTTACAGTACTGTGTTTATGATTAAAAAACAACTTTACCAAAAGAAATTGATAAATATCTGTCATTCACGAATTATAGAAAGAAATTTACAATTCCGTTTTCAATTACATATGATTTTGAGTCGATCTTACAACCTATTAATGATGTCAGTACAGCGGGATCCAGAGTGACTAAACACGTAAATGTACATGTTCCTGTTGCTGTTGCGTATAAAGTTACTTGTATAACAAAACCAGAACTATCTGAGTCAATTAAGTTATATCGTCGAAGAAATATTGATGATGAAGATCCTGCAGTATGGTTATTGAAAAATTTGTTTATAGAAGCTACCAAAATTAATAATAAACTTAGTGAAGTAACTCCGATGATTATTACGCCAGAACAACAAAATGAGTTTGATAATGCTGCTATATGTCATATTTGTGAAAAAGAGTTTGAGAAAAATGTTCCAGACAGTAGTGAATTTAAAAAGGTATATGATCACTGTCATCTTACTGGACAGTATCGTGGAGCTGCGCATGAATACTGCAATTTGAAATTTCACGCATTAAGATTTATACCCTGTATTGCACACAACTTCCGTGGTTATGACAGTCATTTCATTATAAGAGCGTTAGGTCATTCCGATATTGTAAAGTTATGTAATAACCAAAAGATTGATTGCATCCCCAATAATGCAGAAAAAGTAATGTCATTAACCGTCGGGCCATTAAGATTTATCGACAGTATGCAATTCATGGCAAGTTCGTTAGATGATCTTGCTAAAAACTGTAGCGAGTTCCCGTCATTGACAGAATATTTTAATGATGCAGTAAAGCTCATGAAACAAAAAGGTATATTTCCATATGAATATATTGATGACTTTAGCAAACTTGATGAAACATCATTACCGAATAAAGATAAGTTTTACTCGTCGTTGAATATTGAAAATATATCGGATAAGGATTTTGATCATGCTAATGAAGTTTGGAATAAGTTTGGTTGTCGAACTATTGGTGATTATTTAGATATCTATCTTATTCAAGATGTTTTACTGCTTGACGATATTTTCAGAAGTTTCCGTCTAACTAGTATTAATAATTATAAGCTAGACCCTGCTTGGTATTTTTCATCGCCAGGATTATCTTGGGACGCACTATTTAAAATTACTAAAGCAAAAATAGAATTAATTACTGAGGGCAACATCGATCAATATAATTTTATCAGTAAATCAATCAGAGGTGGTATTAGCGTAATTAGTAAAAAACACGCGTTGGCTAACAATAAATACTTAAAAGATTATAATTCTGATAAACCCTCGTCTTATATAATATATTTGGACAAGAACGGTTTGTACTCGTGGGCTATGTGTGAGGCTATGCCAACACGTTGTTTAGGTTGGGCTGCACCAGAAAAATTCCTTGAATATACAAATAATTTAACTGTGGACTTAACAAAATCATTATATTCATTTTACGTTGAAGTTGATGTAGATTATCCGCAAGAACTACATGATTTACATAACGATTACCCATTTCTACCAGAAAAGTTAATTATACCTGATTCACTATTATCAAAAGAACAGTTACAAAATCGGATTGGAAAGCCGTGTGTAGTAGAAAAGCTAGTTCCTAATTTACTAAATAAGCGTAACTATATCATACACTATAGAAATCTGAAACAGGCTGTTGAGAACGGTCTAAAAGTAACTAAGATTCATCGTGTATTAATGTTTGAACAGTCTTTCTGGATGGCCGATTATATTAAATTTAATAACGACATGAGAACAAAAGCAACTACAGATTTTGAAAAAGACTTTTTTAAGTTAATGAATAACTCAGTGTTTGGTAAGACGATGGAAAATATATTTAATCGGGTAGATATTGAAATTGTAAATTCACCGAAAAGATGTAGTAAATTAGTCGCGTCAGAGAGATTTGCCGGTATTATACATATTAGTAAAGATGTTGTTATGGTCAAGAAATATAAATCCAATTTAGTTTTAAATAAGCCTATTTTCGTTGGGGCTACAGTACTAGAAACATCAAAGTGGCTGATGTACGATTTTCATTACGGATTTACGAAGAAAATCTGGCCTAAATCTAATTTATTATTTACCGACACGGATTCACTCGTTTATGAAATATTTGCAGAAGATGCTTATCAAGATATCTTTGATCATCGAGATGAGTTTGATTTAACAGATGTGCCGAAACAAAATAAATTCCATGACCCTGTTAACAAGAAGGTGTTGGGTAAAATGAAGGACGAGTATAATTTTAACCCAGTAGCTGAGTTTATTGGATTACGATCAAAGATGTACGCCGTACGTGTCGATGACGGCAAGGAATCTAAAAAAGCAAAAGGAGTAAAGAAATGTGTTGTAAAGAAATGTATAACCTTCGATAATTATAAAAATGTTTTATTTAACAATAAGAAACACACTGCTGAAATGGTTTCGTTCCGATCGTATAAACATCAAGTAAACACCGATCACGTTACCAAACAGGGTTTGACTAACTTTGATGACAAAAGGTGGTGTCAGGACGGAATTAATACTTTAGCGTTAGGTCATTATAAAACAAAGTAAAACCACATACAATTTTTATTTCTGACCATTATTTTTGTTAACGAACATTATTGATCTTTATAGTAGTATAGGAAATGGCCATTGGGACCTTCTTTACCATATTAATCTGGAGAAAGGGTCAGAAATATGGATCGGAGCCTTCCAGCCAATTATTTCTTCAAGGAGGGTTTTAAATCCAATTCTAACCATGTCGTTTTTGTCAAAAAAAGGTCTGTGAGAGGTGGGGAAAACAGCAAAATCGAAGATAGAAGCCTCAGTTTGCCGAATAAAGGCTTAAATTCTTAAACCAGATACAATGGGTATACTAGTGGTCTATAAACGGCCATTTCCTATACTACTTGTGTTCTTTGTTAACTTTATTACTGCATGTTTCAATATGTGTACGCACGTGCACAATATTGTTTTGATCATTATCATAAAATGCTATATTTTTAATTTACGCACAGCATACACTACTGTCTATATCCATGATGTGTTTGCATTTGTTTATAACAATGGTATATATTCCGGTTTGTAGCAAGCATGTATATGCATCGTAATTTTGCATTTATTTATAACAGTGGTATATTTTCATGTATATACATTTATTTATAACAGTGGTATATTTTCATGTATATACATTTGTTTATTACATGGATGTAATTTCCAGTTTATAGCAATACTATTCTGAATAAATACTTATGATGACTTAGATTTCACGTTACTCTGTACAGCGTACATTAGCATATTTTTATGTTTAGTCATGATGATAAGACACGCTCTAATTAGATATGATCAATTAATGGTTTGCTACTGGAGAAATGGAATAATGCAGCTAAAATTATAATATGTATCTGTGTATATGTTGCTAAAATAATTTTCTAATTCATGCTTTAAGTATATTCAGATTCTGTGTATAAAGTAATTTCTAGTCCCAAGGTTGTCGGAGATAGTAAATTTGAACAAAAATATGTGATACAGCGTGTTGCAGATTTACATGAACACAGTCAACTATAACAAATATTTCTCATTCTATAGGGGAACCTAAATATGTTCATTTCCTCCCATTTCAAGTCAACAACCCATTAAAAGATTCATGAGATCCGAATGAAAGCAGACATTGGACTCCCTAGGGATGCCGGAGATAACTTTGAAATAGAACATACGATCGCGTTCGCAAGTGAGGTGCAGATTCACTTAGAACCAACATCTTGGAAGAAAGGGTTCGATGCACAGATGGTGCAGTGTGGAAACTGGCGAAAGCATTTTAAGATTGCCTTTCAGTTTACACTTTTTAAATTGGGTAATGTAATAAATTGTTAGTTAATATTATGTGGCCTTTGATACCATTGCTGGGAATGGTAATTTAGTCGGTTATAATCTGTCCACGAAATCAAAGCTCTTTGTAAGATCAAGCGTTGCGGGAAACGTGTAAGATGTAGCTAGGGGTGAAAGCTGCACTTTCCAAGAGGCTCGATCCTACAGCGACAAAGAGCATGTCTGCAAAGCCAGCTGAATAATTTCATGCAATTTCGATGTTTGAGGTGAGACAGTTGCAATAAATGCAATTTATTTTAAATATTTGAGATGTCACATTTTGACAAATGCAATTCAAGCTTAATAGTGCAGTCTTTAAACATAATGTTAAAAATTTCACTTTTTGTGAGACTTTTCTGCATACTCATTCATTTTAAATGGATCAACGTATTTGCAATATTTATATCGTGTATTTGCTAATGATTTTCATTGAGTGGTTATAACACATTGTTAGAGCATACAAGAACGTTGATAGAGCATACAAGAACGTTAGAGTAACTTTGGTATTACTTTGCTTTATGAACTATTAAATGAATAACATATGCAGTAGATGCATTTTCTTCAGATTATCTAAGACCAAATGTGATTAAATTCCATCACGTTTTCAACACAGATTATGTAACAACTCTCCACGAGGTGGCTAAAATCTATGAAATTCAAAGTAAAGGAAGAAATTTTGAATGAGTTATTCATAAATATTCATCAGTAAACAGTAAAATTCCTCAGACCCGGAGTTTGCCAAGAGGGACACTTGTCAACATTAAAACTATTTTTCGTGTCAGCATTATATTTGGAAATGTCGGTTAGTAAGATTGTGTCTCATTACTTTTCGTTGTCTCTTTCTCCATGTCAGCATCTCTCTAAACGTGTACAAGTTCTTGCAAATTTTAAACTGAGTTCATGTAAACATCTGCCTATTCGTGTCCAAGTTTTTGCATATTTAAACTAAGTTAATACCAACATCTGTCTAAACGTTTTCACATTTTTCACTAAAACAAAGGTGATAATCAAGAAATGTATCTATCAAGCATGTGTAAAACATACAATATGAAAACGGATCTGTCAAGCATGTGGAAGACATGCAATAAGAAAATGTATTTGACAAGCATGTGGAAGACATGATATGGGACAATGAATCTGACAAATATTTGGAAGATATGCAATATCAAAATTTATCTGACAAACATGTAGAAAACTTGCAATAGGAAAATGCATATGATAAACATGCGGAAGACATGCTATGGGACAATGTATCTGACAAGCATGTGGAAGACATGCAATAGGAAAGTGTATCTGACAAACATGTAGAAAACATGCAATGGAAAATGTATTTGACAATCATGTGAAGACATGCTGTAGCAATATGTATCTGACACGTACGTGGAAGACATGCAATAGGAAAATGTATCTGACAAGCATGTGGAAGACATGCAATAGGAAAATGTATCTGACAAGCATGTGGAAGACATGCAGTAGGAAAATGTATCTGACAAGCATGTAGAAAACATGCAATAGGAAAATGTATCTGACAATCATGTGGAAGACATGCTATACGAAAATGTATCTGACATGCACGTTGAAAACATGCTATGTGACAATGTATCTGACAAGCATGTGGAAGAGATGCAATATCAAAATGAAACATTTGGAAAACATACAATAAGAAAATGTATCTGACAAGCATGTGGAAGACATACAATAAGAACTTATCTGTCGAGACCCAACTAGTATGGTCATGTAATAATTTTTTTTTTCTTTTGAAAATTTGAACAAGCATAAATCTCCGTGAATTAATTCTTGATGAACACAAGAAACAATATGCTCATCATGAAGAAACTTTGTCACGTTAGAATGTGCCCACCTAAGTTGATACAAAATGAAAGAAGATAAACGCGAACTTTATGAGTACGTTTATGCCTAATTACGTCTTTTTTAAATTAATAATAGTAATTTAAACAAAACAAATCAAAAATTTAAATTTAATCGGTAAGGAAAGTCTATATATACTTACCGTTTGAAAATAACATGTAAATAGAAAGGTCACCCTATTAGTAATATTTTCAATAATTGTTGTGCATAGGTTTGAGTATTTGCTGTTGTTAATACGCATCTTTTTCAAATAAAAGTGTCAAATGCAAGGAAGATCCTGGCTAAAGTATGGGATGATCCTGACCTAATTATCTGATTCAAAACAATTCAGATTGTTAATTTTATTTAACAATGAAGATATTGAACTCAGTTTACGGACCATTTTTGTAGTAAATTCACACATTTGAAATGTTGGATTCGAAAACCTTGTTTAGTATAGCTTACACTACAAGTATTTAAATCAATGCTATCTAGTATATCGGTCATAATGTATCATGCAGGTAATTAGAATGTATAATGTTATCAACAATATCATTCATGATATTCACTTATAAATGTATTGAATGGTATAATTATTGTTAATATTATTTTGTATGCTATCATTAGTGTTTCAGTTTTAATTATTGTTTGACATTCGCCAGGAACTTTGACGTAAATTTTCTGTTTCGACAATTTGTCTTCAAAAAAAGATGCAACTGTAGATCTGATGCATTATTCAGGAGCTAAAACACTGTAGTAACAAAATAGAACAGGGCAGGTGACGGCAAAAATAATAAAATTTTAAAGAATTTAAATGACAAAAACAACGACATGTTCCTATCCATATAACGTATTTTCTGTTGTTGCTCTGAGCGTCAAGCGCATGTGTTGATGTGATAATTCGTCCCACAAACACAAACTAGAGAAACTGCACTGGGTCGCCAACGCAAATTCTACGTCTTTCAACTGCATATTCCAATCTCAACCCCACCTTGGTACTCACCTCGATCCTAAGATTTTGTCTTGAAATTTACCCTTGACCCTCTAACGCTGACATGGAGTTTGCCAAGAGGGACACTTGTCTAGCAGTTGGTTATCCCAAGTGCAACATAACTGCAAAGTTTCGTTAATATCTTCAGAACAGTTGATGAAATGTAATCCCAGACAGATTGCCCTAGTTGGCGAACTGATACACAGAATGACTTGGTGGATGGACTGACAAGGCAGAGTGACTTGGTGGTTGGACTGACAGAATGACTTGGTGGACGGAGTGACAGGCATAATGGCTTGGTGGATAGACTGACAAAGAGACTGGAGGTATCACAATATTCCCAACAATTTTAAAAAAAAAATGAGGATAAATAAGACAAAAAATAAAATCTGCAATGATATTTAACCACTTTGATATCAGGAAATCTTTAAGCTTATGAAAATTAATGAATTCGGAATGGTTTATTTTATCTATCTATCTATCTATCTATCTATCTATCTATCTATCTATCTATCTACATACATACCTATCTACCTACCTACCGATCCATTCATCTATCCATCCATCCATCCACCCACCCACCCACCCATCAATCCATCCATCCACCCACCCACCCACCCACCCATCCATCCATCCATCCATCCATCCATCCATCTATCCATCTATCTATCTATCTATCTATCTATCTATCTATCTATCTATCTATCTATCTATCTATCAAATTAGTTTATTTATTATTCGATATATATTTTCTATTCCAAAATTGTCCTTAAAATTGTGAGTCTAAATTAAGTCCATCACAGATGATTCTGTAGATTCGAATGACGCACTCTCTCCCGCATGATACATTGGTGATCCTATTCCTACATAATGCAGCGAACTAATCATCTTCAAAGAAACGGATGAGAGATCTCATACCATCGGTATTATGATTTACGTAGATTACAAACAAGAGAGGACCAAGAATCGAACTTTGTGGTACACCAGAAATTATAATAGTTCTCGTCAATAAATATCATGCAAAATCGACCATTCTATCATCTGCACAGTTCTCAGTCCATTTTAGCACATTATTTGAAACATCATATTGGTTCAGTTTAAATATTAAATCAGACCGGATATAAAGCGTTTGATAAATCACAAAATACAATCCTAGAATGATGACATTGTTCCAGTGATTTATACATACTATAATGCGGTTCAAATAGTCGAGAATCAGTGGAGTAACCTGGAATCCTGACTGATACATGTTTCATGTTACATGTATCTAAAACTGCATGCTTTAAAAAATATTCCGACACAGCTGAGTAAAGACACATGTTTATAGTGAAAATTTATTTAAATCGCTTTTATTAAGAAAGGGATGAATATGCGCCCGTTTCCTCCTATCTGGAGATTTCTTCCTTCCACGACGGATTCAAAAGACAATTAGTGGTGTTTCTTCTTTGTGGCTGACACCTTGAAGTATTCTGTGACTTACGCCATCGTGTCCTATTGACCTATCGCCACTTGTCAATCACGCTGGATCAATTAACCAATCAGCGAGCGTAAATTAGACACACCTCCAGGCATTTCTTAAGTCCGCAATTTCCTCCGACAAGCTGCTTGTAGCAACAATGAATTGATTATGATAAGTATTTACAAATTTTGCAATGATTTGTTGATTTCTCGATCGATAACGGTGAAAAGAAGTCTTGTAATTCTGACAGTCAATATCCAGATCGTCTAAATGGAGGAATTAGATGTATTCCTTTCCCGAAAGTTTAGGCGAAACTTCGATGGATAACGACTTGTCACGTGTACGATCAACTGAATAAAGACACAGTTGATGGCAATTACAACGTGTTTGTTCGCATAAAAGTATGTCCCGTTGATAGCTTGAAAAAAAAGAAAGAAATTGAAATTGAAAAATATATATGTAAAAATTAACGTTTCAAAAATATAGGTGGAGAACCCCCTAACTTTCGGGCTTTGATAAATATTATTTATTCTTGTATAGGAAGCACTGAACCCAAGGCTGCATTATTTTAAAGTTTGAAAATTTACACTTTAATGTTGGTTTGTCCCAAAATTAATGATTTATCGTCTCGATCTTTCAGACACTAGAGTGACGCTTTACTTTCTCATTGGGTTGAAGGAAGGATGGGGATACAAAAATGTAATTAGTAATAAAGATATACAAAATAAAGGTTTCAAATAATTATCTTCCGTTATATTAAGCATGCATTTACATGTTTACATAACAGATATCATTCATCAAAATTCCATCTGACGAACATAGCAGACCTTAAAATTATTATGTACAACAGTATACTTCTAAACAGTAATTATTTACGATTTTGTTATTAATTTTTAATTCATACTTCCAAGGCAGCATCAACATAAGTCAGATAAAATTAACAAGAATAACATTATATGCCAAATATATCAGCATCTTTTGGAACAAGTTTCCTTTCATATGAATAAGTTCTTAAACAGCATTACAATTTATTGTTATTATTTACTGAAATAAAACACTTAGGTTATTAATGTACGAACTTAACTACATATATAAATATTGTCTACTGCAGGATAGTTAATGCAACTTTGTAATTTTATATTTTTTAAGAAAAATACAAATCACATTAAATAAACATATCACTTAAACTGAAACATATTTCTTAGCCCAATACTGCATGTTTGTCGGAGGTTAAGTCACGTGATTTGGTAGTTCAAATTGACACAAATACATGTGATAATATCTGTAACTCACTTTTCATGGTTTGTAATTTTATTTAGAGTATCAAAGCGTGGTTTGTTTTACATTTAGGGTGGGGGGAATATTAATGTCATCATTAGTTGAATGGAAGTAAAATACTCATCTAATGGTGATAATTAAAAATGCAGACAAAGCATTATGTAACTTTTAGTGGAGGTATAATTGGAAGGATTTGTGTCATGCAAAATATATTTTTTAAATTTCCAGAATTGTTTTGGATCTTTCTGTCTTGTCATAATATGAAAGATAAGCATAAAATTATCCTTTAATCATACTGTATCGTGTAATTTACTTTATTCCTGATTTTCGGCATTTATTGTTTTGGCCTACCGTGATTACCGGTAACTTTGTGTTTTAGGTCCTTTGCCCTTTTGATTATATTTCAATGAGAATCAAACTATGGTTTGACAGTTAAGTGAATTGTGACATGACAGAGTTAGATGGAATACACAAATTTGAAAATTCTAATAATTTAGTGGTAAATATATTAGTTTTTAGTTGCAGCATGACTATCTCTGAGTTATCAATATTTCTATCCAGTTAATTTATGCTATTAAAGCTTCGAGTTTGCTGACATAAGCTTTGCTGTAAATCCAGACAATGCTCTTACATAACGTTTTGAGATCGACGTTATCACTAATTGGTATAGTAATCTTATATGCCGCTTTGAGATTGACGTTAACATTCAGTACTAATGGATAAGATAAAGTTTAAACATTAAATGGAAACCTGGTTGGAGGAATAGTTAAACAAAATCACCGCTAATTTTCAAAACGTCTGTCTTTCTATTTTGTATATCACCTGGAATCAGATTATTTGTTTTATAGCAGATAGTTAATTCGAAACAATTTTTTTAAAACAAGAACAGTCAATTGATAAGGGTGCTATTATTCCAGACTGCTTATTACTGGCTGCCTTCGATAATAGCTGTATTTCCCCCCGGATTCTATAATCTTTAGGCACTATTTTATGTCAAAATTCCAGCCATTGAGATAAGAAACGTTTATCTTATGAGAATGATATTTGTTGATGTCTTTACAAGTTACATTATAATTTATAGCAAAGTCTACATTATTAAGAATCTGTCTTGAAGTAAAATCAAACAAGTTGCAAACTAGTACCAAATATTACGAATTTAAATCGGTCTATTGAAGGAATCATCCGAAATATTTATTGTGAAGTGTATTCTCGTGTATATTTAATTTCTATTTTATGTTGGCTTTTGCCGATGAATATGTTATGTATATTTAACAAGTATTGTGTGATTGACATTTATCCATAACTGAGGTTAGGAATTGGGCCTACCTTACTAATGTCGTTTTTATAAGCAATATATTACATAGCTAATTTGTGTCTGTGATTTTTTATTAGATATTAAGATCATTATTACTTAGAGGTAAACATGTTTATGTGGCCTTTTGACCTTGGAAGGTTCTAGAAGGGATCTTCTTACGAATTGATGGGAAACTGATCTTCATCAACGATTCTATTATTGTGTCTTACCTTTATTAATGTACGGGAGAAGTAAACAGAAATTCATATCTTAACACCAGTCTTAGTTGAATCAATTTTGGTTGTGTTCAGTTGAGAGGATGTAATTTATTTAATTAAATTATTCATTGGAATTACAAAGTACTCATTGATTTAGGACAAAACAACTATTTTGGAATTATTGAGAATCCATTCAATGCCTTTTTGGATTACATCATTATGAGCAAGACTGTTGGCAAATTAGCACATTCGAGACTGCTGGCACATCAGCACATTAATATTGGAATTCATTCGGTACACCGCTGTAATTCATTCGGAATAATCTACACTTTTTAAGACTATTTGGGATTTGATTTACAATACTGTAAGTTCTTTTTAAATTTTCGCTTTGTATTGTATAGAAATGCATTCTTTGTTTAATTTTACAAAATTTGCTGGTTTTCTCACTTTTCTGTTACATGGTATAAGACCACTGTCGTAACAATATATTTAAATATACTATGTCAGATATCATAATCTATACACTGTAACAAAATACTGTGTCATCTTAACATATCATAATCTGTTCACTGTAACAAAATGTGTCAGCTTAATATATAATAATCTATTAACTATAACAAAATAATGTCACCTTAACATATAATTATCTATACACTATAACATTATAAAAGGTCACATTACACTATAACAAAACATTACGCCAGCATAATTAACCTTAGCAAAATCTGTTTTAACATATCAAAATCAGTAACTAAAACATGACTGACATAAAGTATCAGATTTGTTACAATTGTCAGGATCAGTAACTAAAACATGACTGACATAAAGTATCAGATTTGTTACAATTGTCAAGATCAGTAACTAAAACATGACTGACATAAAGTATCAGATTTGTTACAATTGTCAAGATCAATAACTAAAACATGGCTGACATAAAGTATCAGATTTGTTACAATTGTCAAGATCAGTAACTAAAACATGGCTCACATAAAGTATCAGATTTGTTACAATTGTCAATATTAGTAACTAAAACATGGCTGACATAAAGTATTAAATTTGTTATAATTGTCAAGATCAGTAACTAAAACATGACTGACACAGAGTATCAGATTTGTTACAGTTGTCAAGGTCAATCTAAAAAGTAAGAATTATATTGACTTTATGATGCTTAGTTTTTAAAGTTCGGAATTGCTAAATTTAGAAACATGGACGGGTGTACAAAACGATAATACATATGTTTATTTATAAAACTTGCACGTAAGTAAATCTTTCCGAATCAAAATGTCAATACGGTTTTATTTTATTAATTTGACTCAATAATTGGCCAATATCAGTACATGCATTCGATTTTTATTCTTGTTCTCTTTTTAAATTACACTAGGATTCCTTTGTGGTTAGGCTATGGTTTTGAAGAAAAAATACACATATCACATGTAGTGAGTCAAAACGATGAAATAAATGTCCTGAGGTTCAGTAGAAAGCTGAAAGAACAAGTTTTCCCCTTGATACGAATCCTTTAGTTAAAAGAATAAGCAGATAAAGCCAAGACGCCTGATGAAAAGTAATATCTGCATTTGTGTTTAGCTTTCAATTCATAGATAAACAGTTATCATGATTTAAAACTTTTGACTTGGACATTCTGAGGCAACAGAAAGCCTCACGACCAGAGTTTCATCCTCGGTAATATCATATTGTTCTCAGCCTTTGAAGTTTAGCATTTTGAGGCAAATTATAGCCTCTTGATCACAGTTTCATCACATGCAATGAAAAATCGTCCTCCTCAGCATTTTTGTTCATGTAGAATAGAGAAACATGGTCGATGTACCATGACTTTAATGAAAGACATTGTACATTTCTAGCTTAAACCATAAACAGCAATGCTGCCACAAGTTTCTGGACTTCATTTCTCAAAATTCAAAAACTTTGACATATATTGACAAATTAATTTCGTAAGTTGTATCCCTTGAAAATAATATTTATGCAGCTCAGATGCCTTGTCACCAACTGTTGTACCTTTATATAATAATATGATCTGTTCTGCCTTTAGGATAGTGAAGACAGAAGAAAGCCGTTTAATAAATCATCACTGAAATAGCTTTTGATGATAAGAAAATATTCCTACTTGAAATCAGTATTGTTTTTCACTGAATATATATGGCAATTTCCGTTCCTTGACAATATCAGTTCATTACATGTCCAGAACTGCTATCAAAACAAGAACTTAATTTGAATTCTTTCAAAATTTTAAAATTTATGATTGCCCATTTGTTAGCTTCTCGCGATCTGAACAGATTGGAGAAATTAACTTCTCCACATTGTCTACTGATGGAATTGATGCTATGTTCATTTAGTTATGTGTTTACTAAAGCCAAAGCTGGGTCTGCTTTTGATTAATTCTATTGTTTGAAAGAGTTTTCAAGTCTTTATTTCCAAATTTCAATTTCATATTTGACGATAATGAATGTTTTACTTGATTATTGATTTACTCTGGAAAGAATGGATGTTTAACTCTTTTATTCATGATATCAGCTCATCCTTCATCAGAAACAAGCTAACAGAAGTCCTCTATCTGATGAATCATGACTCTTTTAATTACGGAATTGAAAGTATGGAGATGACTATTCTTATGCTTGCTAGCAGTCTATTTCTGGAATTGATAGCGATTTTTCTCTCATCACACTCAGTGCTGGTTTGCTAGGTCTATAACACATAGTAGCAACAAGAAAAGGAACGTCAGTACGCCGGTATTAGAGAAAAAGAGCGTCGGTATGTCGGTATTAGAGAAAAAGAGCGTCGGTATGCCGGTATTAGAGAAAAGGAGCGTCGGTATGCCGGTATTAGAGAAAAGGATTGTGGTATACCCGTGTTTGAGAAAAAGAGTATGGTATACCGGTGTTCGAGGAAAAGAGTGTGGTTATGCCCGTGTTCGAAAAAGGTAGTGTGGTTATGCCGTATTTCAAGCTAAGCATTACGTCTGTTCATTTTTTGAGTGTTGCCTCACAACAGCTGCCTGTATTCATTGTTTGTTTTGACATTTATTCCAGAATGCGTATATTTGACACCAATTTCTCATTAATAGATGTAAATGAAGGAGTATTGGATATGAAAATGTTGCCGTATTACTTCAATCAATGATATAACATCAGTTGAGGTTTCCAAGATTCATTGAAGCATTACAAATCCTAATCTTAGTTTTCCGTACTTTGTAGCATGCTGAGAATTGACAAGCATTAGCTATGCCATACAGTAGCATACAGAAGTGCCATACAGTAGCATATAGAAGTGCCACACAGTAGCATATAGAAGTGCCACACAGTAGCATATAGAAGTGCCACACAGTAGCATATAGTAGTGCCACACAGTAGCATACAGAAGTGCCACACAGTAACATATAGAAGTGCCATACAGTATTATTTAGAAGCGCCATATGGTATCAAATAGAATCTCATATACAGTTGTGTCATATAAACTTGTCATTGAAGTGTCAAAAAGTATCATAGAAGTGCCATGTAGTATTATTTTGAAATGTCATATATAAGTGTCATAGAGTATTTTTTTAATTGCCATATAGAAGTGTCATATAGTAGTGTCATATAGTATTATTTTGATGTGTCATTTATAAGTGTCATAAAGTATTATTTTAAATTGTCATACGAAAGTGTCATATAGTAACACATAGAAGTGTCATATAGTAGTGTCATGCAGTATTGTAGCAAAGGATGTACTTGACCGAGCAATGTCAAGCCCTGGCACGATTCTGCTAGAAGTCATAAGTTTCCCCTGATTCCAAATACCTCTACACAACTACTGTTGTAGACTGGAAAGTCCAAAGTGTCCATTCTATAAATAATTTTACTCTAATTAATACAAGACCAAAGATCTCACAACTTCCCAATTGTCTATCTACCGCACAACTGCATAAAACTATGCTACTCAACCACCTAATACAGGGAACTATTTTTACTACGCCACCTTAAGCCAGTCAAATCATGGTTTTAAGCCACATTTCGCCTGTAACTTTGCATCACATTTACCAACATGGCGACAATAAACGGCGCCTGGCCATATAACACAGTTAATTTTACTATATATTCTCTACATTTGTTTCTCAGTACTGAACTTTCCACTGTGTGACAATCAATACAAATCATATCTTAATCAAAAATACCTTCAAAGATGACTTCACGGTGAAGTTCTTGTCAAAGGTTAACCTGCATTTTTTTGAGAGGCTGAATTGTAAACGAAGCACTATGCAATGGAACAAAGATTTCACTTCCGGATCATCACCAAGGCCTTATTACTCACTGTGCACTGTCGCCGAAATACACACAGACAACCACACTATAAGCTCATATTCTCAAGAACAAACAGTTACCTTCAAATCTCTACCAAAATTGTACCAATAAAACTCTTCTATCACCACCAAAATGAGAGAGGAAAAAATGTTCTAAAAATAGACTAGAACTACATTCGTGGGTACTGAACTGAAGTACTAATTGTGACCCGATGCCGCCTGCCGAAGACGGAACAGGCCCTTCTCGTTTATTCCATTGTGTAATGGTCCAGTCTCCAATCATAAATACTGTACCTGGAGTCACACAATCAATGCACACAACGAGATTTTAATAGGAACTATTGAACGCAGGGACACTCATGCGGCTCTGACCTGAATTCACCAAAGGTAAACAATGGCATCATGGAAGCTCACTAACACTTCACTCCGTGACGTTTGCCCCTAATACTTGGCTAATTATTTCGGTCTGAGGACTATATTCCCACCACCGACTTTCCAAAATCAAACAAGTAGTCACAAATATCTGAGAAATTCTTAAAATGGAGAGCTAAACAAATGCGCATACTCCAAATTTATTACCGTATTATTTTGATGTGTCATATAGTATTATGTATGTGTCATATAGTATTATTTTGATGTGTCATATGTACGTGTCATATAGTATTATTTTTTTAATTGTCATACAGAAGTGTCATATAGTATCATATAGATGTGTCAATAGTGGTTTCATATATTTATTATTTGATGTGTCATATGGTGTTATATATGTGTCATATAGTATGATTTTGAAGTGCCATATAGTATTATTTGAAGTGTCATATATAAGTGTAATACAGTATTATTTTGAAGCGTCATATAGTATCGAAAGGAAGTGTCATATAGTATTAATTTGAAATGTCACATAGTATCATGTTTTATACTGTATCATAAAAGTGCAATTCAGTATTATTTTGAAGTGTCATACGGTATTATGTGTTATACAGTATCATAAAAAGTGTCATATAGTATTATTTTGAAGTGTCATATAAAAGTGTCATATAATATCACATGTCATATAGTGTCATACAGAAATGTAATACATTATCATATAGAAATGTCATATAATATCATATATAGAAGTGTCATATAGTATTATTCTGAAGTTTCATATAGTATTATATGAAAGGATTTTATAGTATTATATAGGTAGTGTCATATAGTATCATAAAGGAGTGTCATATAGAAGCTTCATATAAATGTTGTTGTTTTTGGTTTAACGCCATTTCTCAGCGCAAGATAGGCTATACATTGGCGGCCAGTATATCTGGTGGAGTAATAATCCGTCGAGAACCCCGCTAAGAACCACCGACCCACGCTAAGCTACTGGCAGCTTTCTCACATTCACACATTGGCCAAGCCCCCGACTGGAACCCAGATAGACAGAGGTGAGATGGCAGATGTCGGTAAAGGCGAACATTTTAGACCATTCAGTCACCCGGGCCCCAGCTTCACATATAAATGTCAGATAGTATTATTTCGACGTGTCATATATCATATAGAAATGCCATATTTTTACGTATATTTCATTTGTGTTAGTTGCTGGCTTTTCCTAATTATAATATATTATGTACTTGTATTTTGTAGTTGACCTTAGGCCTAAATCAAGTTCATGGTGTACCTGACTAGGGACATTGGTGTTGTAAACAACATAATGCATAGCTAATATTACTCTGTGAGTAATGGTTAAATATTGTGATCGTTATCAATGAAGGTAAATATGTTTATCTTAATCTGAATCTAGAACATTGAAGTTCCCCCATGGAAAAGCCAGGTGTACATGATGTTTGCCATATTCTTTGTTATAATTTTAGTAAAAGACATTATCTTGTTGAAAACTTAGAATGGTTTGAAATGAACTTTTGACCCTCATCCTAGTTCTAATTTTGTGTATTAGCTTTTTTATATAATGTTTACTTGAGAAATTACTCATTTTTGCCTTAACATATTGAAGTGTATAGTTTTTCATTTCGGTGGAATTATTTATTCAGATTATTATTCACTGTAAATATAAACTGGTTATCAATAACATTATTTGACAGAAACATTAATTTATAATTATATGGAATTCAGACAAGAACATTATAGGATTATATTATTGTGATACATCGAAAGATTGTTAGTACATCATCACACTCCAGCCCCACGGTCGAGACTACAGGCACATCAAAACATTCAATATTGGAACTTATTTGGAATGCCACTGGAATTCAGTTCGAACTCGTTACATTTGGACTTGTGATAAAACTTTTATGACTATTTAGTATTTAATTCACAATACCGTTAAGTTCTTTTTAAATTTCGACTTTTAATTCATGGGAAATAAATTATTTGTCGAATTTACAAAACTTGATTGTTTTCGCTCTTTTCTGTTACTTAGTTTAAGTCCATGGAGTCATAACAATATATTATTATTTATAAGCGTCATATAGTATCATATGGAAGTGGCATATAGTATCATATCCAAGTTACATATTGTGTCAAATAGAACCATCGTATGGTATCTGCTGTGCAGTGTAAAAATCATGCTAAGTGAAGATTGTAGATGCCTTCTTTCATAATATGTATAAAAGAAATTGACACAACGCCTAAAGTGTTATCATATTTAACCATCCACAGGCGGTCAACATGACTGTGTTCTAATTATGTGTTCGCTATACATATAGTACTGTACAACAAGGCAAATATATCCAGTAATCTTGACCTTCAACCTAGTGAATTTTATATGACAAACAGTTTCTTTTCATTACAGTTGATTTGCATTTCTTGTAGTCTTACTTGTCAAATGACTTGTCTCAATATCTACTCCAGAAACTTCAAAAAGTTCAAAACACAGCTTCTCGGATCATCCTTAGAGTACCACGATCAGAGCACGCCTCTCCCCTGCTCTCTACCCTACACTGGCTATCCATACGATCCAGAATTAAACACAAAATTTGTTCTCTGTGCAACGTTTCACTGACGGGCTCCAGTCCAACATACCTATCTGACCTCACCCATGTGTATACACCTGCAAGATACTTGCGCTCCTCTTCTGACACTTGTATTCTTACTATTCCCACTATGAAAATGAAATCATATGGACAACGCTCTTTTGCATACCAGGGCCCAGCAATGTGGAACGAATTGCCCACTGCACTTAGACACAAAGACACAGTGATCTCATTCAAGAGCGCTCTTAAAACTCACCTATTTCAACTGCAAGAACAGACTTAAAGACCTAATAATGTATCCTTATAATGTATCCCTACCTTAAATATTTACAGCATGTTTTCTGTTTCTAATTTCGTGGTGTTTGTTTTTATTTTGGTAATCATATCATTATATATGTTTTTTTAAGTGTTGTCAAATGTTGTAAAGCGCTTAGAGCTTCTAAAGATTAGGCGCTATACAAAGTCCCCATTATTATTATTATTAAATGAAAATGTTTTTCACGTGGAAGAATTCTGATGGATGATTTAATATCCAATAGAATGGGTGTTATCTAAAGTCAATGGAACCGGAGAAGACCTTCAAAACTCACTGTAAGTAACACTGTGTTGTTGTTTTTTTTTTTAAAGCAAGTGTTTTTATTTATCTGTCAGTCAGTCTACTTGTCTCTTACACTATTTATATACCTGTCAGGCAGGCTACTTGTCTCTTCCATTATTTATCTACCTGTCAGTCAGACTACTTGTCTCTTACACTATTTATCTGTCAGTCAGTCGGACTACTTGTCTCTTCCACTATTTATCTGTCAATCTGTCAGACTACTTTTCTCTTGCACTGTCTATCTATCTATCTATCTTATCTATCTATCTATCTATCTATCTATCTATCTATCTATCTATCTATCTATCTATCTATCTATCTAAAGAATACAAATCATATTGCAAATAACAGTACTTTCAAGTGCACTGGATCCAGCAAGGGATCACGTGTGTCAGTGATTGATTTAGATAAATGCAATAAACTGACAACGAACAGTGCAAAACTAGGATCTAACTAGCCTTAGCGCTTTCGACTCTTGATGAGTCTTTTTCAAAGGCAAATACAAAATATAGACAAGACAAACAAATAAAACAGAAAAACCGTAGTGTTTGCAAAACCTTAGATGACTATTTCTTATATATATATATATATATATATATATATATATATATATATATATATATATAAAGCTTTCATGCACGTGGAACCTTTACTATAGAACCGTTTCATATTTGTACTTTTTATGTGGTTGAGCGCATGGCTGTGTGGGTGAATGCACGATAGATGTTACATGTCGTTACTCACGATGCAGGTTCGATTTCTGCTCAGAACGAATTATAATTATGTAACCTTTTTGATTATATTTGGGTCATTCTTATTACATATTACTTCTTAAGATGGCCGCTATCGCTTAACTGGTTTGAAGCAGCTGTCCCGGATTTTTGTGCCGTTTTTAATGATATATGTACTTGTTGTCTGTCTTCGTCTGAGTAATTGTGTTCATCATGCATTGGCTGTTCTATTCGAATGTGTTTCTACATCTTCTTGTTTTGGGACTTTTTCTCAGCTGTCTTGCTCCACTGCTACAACTTCCTTTGTTGTTGAACAAACCTCCATCACGTGATACTCGCCAGTCCACCCGTTTATGCAATGATGGACCCACATTAATTGCTTTAAATGACCACTCCTTGGCTCTCCACACTACATTGTGCACTAGATTAAGCGACCTGGGACTACATTTATCATTACTTAAATGTAAACGGAAACGAAAAAAGAAACGTTGTTTCAAAGCTGGCCGGCATAGAACAGGAAAAAGAATTCCAGTTATCTCCCTTTCGTCCTTTCCGGCACAGAAATTTAAAAATTCGGCCGTTAATTTAGATAACCTAATTCAAATCCCTATTAAATCGTCAACCATTGTATCAACTATCCAAGAGATACCACTGCGTATCGCATTATTCAATACCAAATCAGTAGGACCAACGGAAAAGAGCACAGAAATAGTTAATTTTATCAACGATCAGAATATCGACGTCTTTTTCCTGACAGAAACATGGCTAAAAACATCAGGTGATGAACCCAAGTGCGCGGATCTAACACCCACCGGTTATTCCACCAAGTCGTTCCCCTGCCACTCTCGCGGAGGTGGAATTGCTGTCATCGCAAAGAACTCCATGATCAACCATCTTAACCACATTACAACCTTCAATTTCTACCACACATCGTTTGAACTGGTCCAAACAAAACTCACACTGGAACAAAGGTCAGTCCATTTTTTTTCTGCCTCTACCGCCCTCCTGCTAGTAGAAAAAAACAAGCTGACTGAATCTCTCTTTTTGGAGCAGTTTCCGAATCTCCTGGAGTATGGAAATTCCGATAGGTGGCAACCTGATTATTCTTGGAGATTTCAACTTTCACTTTGACTGTCCTGGCAACCCATACACGTCAAAGCTCCTAGATTCCATTCACGTTTTCAACCTCAAACAGTCAGTTAGCTATCCCACCCATAAACATGGCCACATTTTAGACTGGATTCTTTATAGACCTGATGATAATAATCTACAGTCCTCCCTGGTGTCCCACGAACTTGCATTAGATCACCTCTGCATTATATGCCATCTTGACGTATCAGTTCCTAACCCTCCACCTTTATTTGCTACTAAGAGAAACCTCCGTATGATAAATAGAACCCAACTAATGCATGATATCAAAGCAAACCTAAAAACTTGGTTACCTCCTACAGCAGAACAACTTGATAACTGCCTGCGTTCATTGCTTGACAAACATGCCCCAGCAACCAAGTGCAGAGTATCAGTTCAGAAGTGTTCTCCGTGGTATAGCAGTGTTAGGGACCAGCTTCGCACTGCTAAAAGAGACCGCCGTAAAGCTGAAGGCTTTGGCTTTCCACCAGACTCACTATTCATAAGCAAATCTATGAAGCCGCTAAGAAGAATGTCACAAACATAGTCCATGCAGCGAAATCAGCCCACTACAGTACTAAGATCATGGAAAGTTCCAGCTGCAAAGAGCTATTCGAGATTACTAACAAGCTAATATCAAAGAACAAATGTACACCACTTCCAACTACCTTCTCTCCAGTCGACCTTCCGGACCTGTTTGCAAATTTCTTCCGTGACAAAGTACAAACCATTAGAGATAAGCTTGACAACACAATTTCAATTAAGCGGCATCCATTAGCAGCATTTGAACCTGTCTCTATGGATTTAGTACGTATAATCGTAATGAAGAGTGCACCAAAGTCATGTGAACTTGATCCGATTCCGACATCACTGCTGCTGTGAGTGCTTAGATCCAATATTGCCTTCACTAACTGATGTTTTTAATACCTCTCTCTCATCCGGGGAATTTCCATCATTTTTCAAATCTGCCATGTAAAGCCTCTGCTGAAGAAGCCAACACTCGACCATAACGATTTAAAGAAATACCGCCCAGTTTCTAATCTCCCATTCATGTCAAAAATCTTAGAAAAAGTTGTTCTATGCCAACTTGTATCTCATCTAAATTCAAACAGTCTCTTTAGCAATGTACAGTCTGCATATCGCCCTTGCCACAGTACTGAAACTACTCTTCTGAAAGTAGTTAAGGACCTTCTCTCTGCTTTGGATAGCGGAAAGATTACAGTCCTCACCCTCCTTGACTTGTTTGCAGCATTTGACACAATAGACCACGATATATTACTTCATCGTCTCCAACATGTATTTCGCATTCACGATACAGCCTTACTATGGTTCAAGTTCTACTTGGTCAACAGGACACAAGTCCTACTTGGTCAACAGGACACAAATTGTGTCCGCAAATGGAAAACACTCCAGCCCAGTTGTGGTGTTCCACGGGCCTGTTCTTCGACCTGTTCTCTTCATTATATACACTCAGCCAATCTCAAGTATCACATATCATCATACAGTGTCTTGCCAATTGTACGCTGATGACACCCAAGTATACAAATCTAGCCACCCAACTGAAGCTGAAGCTACCATCCAAGGTATAGAGAGGTACATTTCCGATGTGAAATCATGGATGACATGTAACAAGCTGCAGATGAATGATGATAAAACTGAAGCCATTCTGATTACAACACAAAGACTTTCTCTTTCACATCCTTTACCTCAAACAATAAATATCAGCAACACCAACATCAAATTCGCACAGTCAGTTCAAAACATAGGTGTTACTCTCGACAGTACTCTCTCATTGCACCATGTCATGAACATATGCAAGGCTGCATATCTTGAGCTGAGATGCATCAGCTCCATTCGCAAGTATCTTTCAGCTGATGCCACTAAAACACTTGTGTGTTCCTTATTACTTTCAAGACTGGACTATTGTAACTCAATTCTGTCTGGTTCGTCTCAATATCTACTCCAGAAACTTCAAAAAGTTCAAAACACAGCTTCTCGGATCATCCTTAGAGTACCACGATCAGAGCACGCCTCTCCCCTACTCTCTACCCTATACTGGCTATCCATTCGATCCAGAATTAAACACAAAATTTGTTCTCTGTGCTACGTTTCACTGACGGGCTCCAGTCCAACATACCTATCTGACCTCACCTATGTGTATACACCAGCAAGATACTTACGCTCCTCTTCTGACACTCGTATTCTCGTTATTCCCACTATGAAAATGAAATCATATGGACAACGTTCTTTTGCATACAAGGGCCCAGCAATGTGGAACGAATTGCCCACTGAACTTAGACACAAAGACAAGTGATCTCATTCAAGAACGCTTTTAAAACTCACCTATTTCAACTGCAAGAACAGACTTAAAGACCTAATAATATTTCCTTACATTAAATATTTACAGCATGTTTTCTGTTTTCTAATTTCATGGTGTTTGTTTTTATTTTTTTAATCATATATATGTTTTTTAAGTGTTGTCAAATGTTGTAAAGCTCTTAGAGCTTCTAAAGATTAGGCGCTATACAAAGTCCTCATTATTATTATTATTATTATTATTATTATATCAAAACCAAGCGCTGATCAAAGGTTTATTTTAAAAATTATGTGCCATTTATTTTGTAGTGGTTATTATGACTTATTAAATATATGTCGTTTTCTCCTCGTCATTTATAATTTATTTTCCTGGAACAACATAATATCCGCAGGCAATAAACGTAATAGATTATAAGAGAAATGAACATTATCATAACACAGATTCTCCTATATATTCCAGCATTATATCTCCAAATGTAATAGAAATGACTCAATTAGGTCTTCAGTTTTCAAGGAACTTGGATTATATTTTTACGTAATAGTGGCCAAAACAAATGTAGGTGACGCTAGGCCAAGCCATTACTGTAACATGCTATGTATTAAGAATTCTTTTTGTATTGCAGCGTTTGAAATATATCATTTTAAAGCTGTGAAATATGGCCAACATTGTTCCTCAGCTGTAATAGTTTTGCTTTACATAATTTATGGCCGCTAGTGTAAATGTATCTGCATGCACTGTTATGGACCATGTGGTAAAAACTTCCAGGGTTTAATTTTCTAACCTCCTTGGTATTCGACATATAGTGCTGAATAAAGACAACCCAATTTAAGTTATTTGCTTTGGCCAGACTTTAATTTGCTGCTAGGTTTTGCACAAGGGCAGATTGCTGCCATTATCATTTCTCAGACTTGGTCTGTAGGGATACTGGGTTACACTTAACAACATTTAGTATCTGCAGGGAATAAAATTTGAAAACATTATTTGCAATGTCGATCTAATTCATGGATGTACCATTCATAATTTACACAAATCGAATAAGCGTCGTAGTAAAACCAAGATATACTGGGCAATATTGCCTTTCTTTGTATCATGTGCTAAAATTATTATCATGAAATCTAACCTTTTTATGTCTTTGAAAATCGAATTATTCCTTGCTTCGCTGCAATGGCGCACTCTTGATTTACCTGGCACGCTAAACTGACACTAATATTGGACATTTCACTTCCCCGTCTCTGAGTCTCTTGAAACATATATATGTATTCTATCAGTCTTTTAATACCACTATGTTATCTGAACCTTTTAATAGTTTTTTTCCTTAAACATGATATAAAATTGTTCTACTTCTTTGCTGAATTTAATTATTTATTTATTTTGATTCATCTCGTATATTAGGGATAGGACTATTTTAAACTGCTTCTGAGGAATTTCACTAACAATTTCTAAGACGGACTGGGGGAATGACATTTTGTGACCCCTTATCATGAAACAACAGTGAAACTGCGGACGTTAATAAGTTTATATGGTTAAGGACGTCAACTTCTGTGCCTATGATTGCACTCTTGCTGAATGTATACCAGGATGATTTCTGAGATGGATAAATTGTATCTCATATATATATATATAAGTATATATATATATATATATATATATATATATATATATATATATATATATATATATGCTATATACATATATATATATATATGGTATATATATGATGTGTTGTTTAGGTGTGTTGTATCAATGATATACCACGAGATGTATAAAGTTTTCATTTAAAGGAAACGAGGCTTGCAGAGTTTCCTTTTGATGAAAAATGTATACAACGAGTGGTATATCATTGATACAGCGTACATACTATACATATATTTTATTTATATCACATGCAAATACATATATTTGCCATTTGAACGGAGTTAGATTGACCAGAGGTAACTGTTTATTGACTGGGTGAATTAACTCACATCTCTGCGGAGTGTGTCCGCTACAAAACGTAGTTCTGTCTTTTTGTGCCTATTCACAATAACATTTTCATGTTGATAAGTTGATTGTTTTCATTTTTGAGTTTCTATTTTTATTCACATTGATTAAATCAATATGAGTTACACTTATGATTTATACATGAAAGATGGTTTTAATGAAGAAAGTAGAGCACTAGGCCTATAGACACATAGATTCTTTAATACTGAGCGCTCATCAATGCATTGACGTGCAGGCGCAAGGAAATTGGCGTGGAATAAAATCTAAGCGCAGTTAATGATTCAGCTGAGGTAAATAATCAAGGAAACCTTCAATTGAAAATTTAACAAATAGAAATCTTCATAAATTATGTTCATTGTGACTTTATTCTGCTGATTGCATGTGAATTTCCTGTCATATTTTATTTAGCAGGAATGCATATAATCAGCAATTTCAACAAGGAAGAAGGATGACCTGTGGCTTTGATTCTTGTATTAAAATTCGGTACCCATAAAAGATGTCTTCCAGTTCGCTTAGTCACTTGTAGTAAATGTGAATTACTTGTATTGAATCGAGAAAACAGCGTTCAGTCACATATGAGACATTATCTATATATGTTTCAAACAGTGAATGAACTTTGGAGTCAGGTTATATTCATGTAATAGCCGCATACAAAGATGAAGACATCTGTAAAGAAAAAAAGGAGTTTCATTTTCGAGGTGATTAGCAGGTAGAAGAGTTGACCATACTGGCCAGTAATATGATGGCTGAAACTAGAAATCTCTGGTCATTATGAATTAAAATAATTAATGTTTCTGATAAATTAAATAAGCTTATGTTCCTGAAATCTTTAGATGTGTGTGTGTGTGTGTGTGTGTGTGTGTGTGTGTGTGTGTGTGATTTTAATTTTTAACGTAGCTTTAACAACTTTTCTGTCATATCGCTGCGATGTCTGCAGTGTGGCAGTTTATAGTGATATCTAGCACTGGAGCATCATGCCGCAGATATGTAGCATGATGTCCCACCCAGTCACATTATCCTGACACCAGGCCGACCAGTCTAACACTAATCTCTTAATGCTGAGCGCCAAGCGAGGTAGCTGTTAGTACCATTTTTGTAAGTCTTTGGTATGACTCGGCCGGGGATCGAACCAACGACCTCCCGCATACGAGGCGGACGATCTAACCACTAGGCCACCGGAGCGGTGAAATCTTTAGATAGATTTAAACAAGAAACACACAAGCTAAATACGTTAGAAATAACTGATGATTCAGAAGAGAGCAACAAACACGTGTATCTAGTAGACTGTCTTATTTGAATGTCAAAAACTACTTGTATCTAGTAGACTGTCTTATTTGAATGGCAAAAACCACTTGTATCTAGTAGACTGTCTTATCTGAATGGCAACAAACACTTGTGTCTAGTAGACTGTCTTATCTGAATGGCATCAAACACTTGTGTCTAGTAGACTGTCTTATCTGAATGGCAACAAACACTTGTGTCTAGTAGACTGTCTTATCTGAACGGCATCAAACACTTGTGTCTAGTAGACTGTCTTATCTGAATGGCAACAAACACTTGTATCTAGTGGACTGTCTTATTTGAATGGCAACAAATACTTATATCTAGTAGACTGTCTTATTTGAGTGTCTAGAACTGCTTTAAGACAGTTGAGTTTGGTTAGGTGCAGTTACGGGTATCATTGACAACAAGACCAAATCGTGATATAGGTATCGTTGACAACAAGACCAAATCATACTATGGGAATCACTGACATTAAGACCAAATCATGCTATGGGCATCACTGACAACAAGGTCAAATCATACTATGGGTATCATTGACAGCAGGACCAAATTATGCAATGGGTAATACTGACAACAAGACCACATCATACTATGGGTGTTTCTGACAACAAGACCAAATTATGATGTGGATATCATTGACAACAAGACCACATCATAATATAGATATCACTGACAACAAGGCCAAATCATAATATGGGTATGATTGACAACAATACCAAATTATGCTGTGGGTAATACTGACAAGACCACATCATTGTATGGGTATCACTGACAACAAGACCACATCATACTATGGGTATCACTGACAACAAGACCAAATCCTGCTATAGATATCATTGACAACAAGACAAAATCATGCTAATATTCGTGCTAATATAGAATATAAATACCCAATTAATAGGTCTAAAGTCATATAACTTCAGGATTGAGTTCTTAACCAAATCTCTCATTTCAAAGTGCGAATCATATCTGAATTGTAATCTGACAATAATTTTACTGTTATGACAGAGGATTTAGACTGCATTGGCAAAGGGTATAAAAGATGGACAAAGTTTTGGGTTGTGTAAAAAGTGCATTTATTTATTAATATAAGTACACTTCTTCTAGCACGGCATTCAAAGGCTTGAAAATTTAATTGGTTTCCAGTAATCATTATTTTTGGCACGAGATCACAGCCTGTATTGACACGTCATGTACATAAGTAGTTATAGGGGATGATATAGGGTCTATAGGACTTCTATGTTAAATTGGGTAGTTTGCACTATTGGGTCTGTGGGACTTTAACATGGGTGGGACTGTCAAGGGCAATGGGAATTTAACATAGGGAATGAATAACAGTAGTATAGTGGGACGATATAGCGTCACGTAGACCGTAATGTTAAATTTAGGGGGTTGTACCGTAGCCCCAAAATTTATAGCCCCACGTAGGCCTCTATGTTAAATTTAGTGGGTTGTACCGTAGCCCCAAAATTTATAGCGTCACGTAATGGGAATTTTAACATGGGTGGGACTTTATAGCGTCAAGATTTATAGCGTCAAATGGTACACCTTGGGCCTGTATAGCGTCAGTGGGAATTTAACATGGGGATTTTAACATGGGTGGGACTGTATAGCGTCAAGATTTATAGCGTTAAATGGTACACCTTGGGCCTGTATAGCGTCAATGGGAATATAACATAGGGAGTTTTATCATGGGTGGGACTGTATAGCGTCAAGATTTATAGCGTCAAATGGTACACATTGGGCCTGTATAGCGTCAGTGGGAATTTAACATGGGAATTTTAACATGGGTGGGACTATAGACGGACAAGATTTATAGCGACACGTAAACCGTAATGTTAAATTAGAGGGGTTGTACCCTGGCGACAAGATTTATAGCCTCACGTAGACTTCTATGTTAAATTTGGTCGTTTTGACTATAGCCTCAAGATTCATAGCCTCACGGGACCCTACTTTGTACCCTACGGACAAGGGAAATTGAACATGGGGAAATATTGGGCCTGTCTAGGGACCAAAAAATATTGGGCCTGTCTAGCGACAAAAAAATATTGGGCTTGTCTAGCGACAAAAAATATTTGGCCTGTCTAGCGACAAAAATAGTGGGCCTGTATAGCGACAAGAGGAATGGAACAGGTAGGGTCTATTTTTAGCTACAATTTTTGGTCAATTTCTGTTTAAAAACCCTTGTATTATTTATAGCTACAACCTGTGGAAAACCCAAGTCTATATTTATAGCCTCAAAATTTCTAGCTTCAGTGACGTCACTGAACTGGCCGACCTGAATACTCGATACTGTGTGACGTCACTGAACTGGCTGACCTGAATACACGATATTGTAGGTAGGTGAAATGAATTGGATATGGATAAAGGGAGTTTTATAATACAAAGACCAATACACACACAAAAGAAAGGGAGAAAGAAAAAAATCCCAATATCTCCTATCCACACCAACGGACGAGAATGCACGAAACAGACACATAGACTATCCACACCAACGAATACGAATGCATAAAACAGACCCATAACTACTATCCACACAGACGGGAAGAGAAGAAAAGCACAGACCATATCTACTATCCACACCAACGAATGCGAATACATAAAACACACTATACTATCCACACACACGGACGAGAATGCATTAAACAGACACATACTTACTATCCACACAGACGGGAAGAGAAGAAAAGCACGGACCATATCTACTATCCACACGAACGAATGCGAATGCATAAAACACACTCATATCTACTATCCACACCAACGAATGCGAATGCATAAAGCACACCATACTTACTATTCACACCAATGAATGCGAATGCATAAAACAGACACATAGACTATCCACACCAACGAATGAGTGATATTTATTTTTATTCTGATTCTGATTGAAGATTATAATATTTATTGCTATTTTTATTCTGATTCAGAAATATTTTAATTTTATTCTGATTCTGATTCAGAAATATTTTTATTTTTATTCTGATTCTGATTCAGAAATATTTTTATCTTTATTTTTATTATGATTCTGATTCAAGAGTATAATTATTTATTTTTATTCTGATTCTGATTGAAGCTTATAGTATTTATTTTTTTTTCTAATTCAGAAATATTTTTTTTAAATTCTGATTCTGATTCAAAAATATTTGATTTTTATTTTTATTCTGATTCAGAAATATTTTTGTTTTCATTTTTATTTTGATTCTGATTCAAGATTATAATTTTTTTTTATTCTGATTCAGAAATACTTTTATTTTTATTTTTATTGTGATTCTGATTCAAGATTATAATTATTTTTTATTTCTGATTTTGATTCAAGATTAGAATTAATTTTTATTTCTGAATTTGAAACAGAAATATTTTTATCTTTATTTTTATTCTGATTCTGATTCAAGATTATAATTTTTTTTATTCTGATTCAGAAATACTTTTATTTTTATTTTTATTGTTATTCTGAATCAAGATTATAATTATTTTTTATTGCTGATTTTGATTCAAGATTAGAATTATTTTTCATTTCTGATTCTGATTCAGAAATATATTTTATTTCTGATTCTGATTTTTATTTTTATTCTGATTCTGCACAAACGAAGGAAGAGAAGAAAAACACACCCATATCTACTATTCACACCAACGAACGGGAACGCATATAACACACCTTCTACTATCCACACAAACGAAGGAAGAGAAGAAAAACACACCCATATCTACTATCCACACAAACGTACGGGAACGCATAAAAACACACCATACTTACAATCCACACCAACGTACGCGAACGCATATAACACACACTATACTATTCACACAAACGGAAGAGAAAAAAAATACACCCATATCTACTATCCACACAAACGTACGCGAACGCACACACACACACACACACACACACACACACACACACACACACACACACACACACACACACACAGCTGCTGAGGTGTTAGTTCTAATCCATTCGAAGACGACATGAGCGAGCCTTAATCAATGTTCTCCACTTCTGTCACAAAACCAAGAGAGTCCTGATTCAGCCCAAAATAAATTCGTTCGTCCCTTGAAATTTTATTGTGCCATTTGAGAGACGCAAAAACGCATTTCAAGAAAATTGAGAACGATGGCTTACACCTACACCGTGAGATGTAAAGAGTTCAAGTAGTTTGTAAAACTGAGTCAAAGTTTATAATCAAGATGAAACGATGACACTTTTCCAACCAGACACCAAGCAACAATGATGATCCGTGTCACACAATACTTTTCAAAATGTGTTGGTAGAAGTTTGTACTAGCGATCTTGAAGAAATGATTGTCTCATATCCAATACCATTTGCATTACAGTCTTTAATACAGAGTGAGACTAAGAGACTGAGAGAGAAAAACGGTGGTAAACTGATAGAATGACAGAACCAACAAGACCAACGAAGAAAGAAATTCGTTTGGTACCTCATGAAGATTATTTTTTACAATCTAGTAGCCCCAAAAGTGACTTGCAGAAAAGTTGAGAACGATGACATACATCTACACGGTGAAATTAAATGGTTTACGTCAATGGTTGCTATTTCTTTGTTTATTAAATTTTTGTACAAACGATGTGTGTAAGCGAAAGCTAACACACACACACACACACATACGTACGCACGCACGTACACGGGTGTTACTGCATTGGGTGACAGTAAGTCTGGAGACTAGTGTTTTGAGAGATGGGCAGACAGAATTAGCATTACAGAAAGAAAGAATGGTAAAGAAAAAAAACAGAAAAGAAGTACACCGTTTTTGGTTCTGTTATTTTTCGCGGTATTATAGGGCAAAGATAATGAAGACAACAATACAGTCTATGTGAAAAATGTTCATTGTTTTCGTTCATTTTATCAATATCATAAAAAGGTAGTGTGATGTTTATTGTCGACTGACTGCTTAACATTTGCTGTATATTCCAAACTTAAGAGATGTCGTGTGTTTCGCAGCACACGCTACCAACAATTTTGCAAAGTTTTCTCAAATCTAAGAGCAAGAAAAAAATAATAATAATAATAATAAAGCAGCACCAAAATGCGCCTTGTTCTATCGACAGTCTAAACTGAGAGAAAATAGGTCAAACATTGTTACATTTTTCTGAACGCATGTTTAATTTTAGAATTCAGAGTTAACCATAGGCAGGGTTATACAGTGCAGTGTCACTCGCGTATTTCTTGAAAAAGTCGTGCGTTTGTTTCCTTTCTGAAAAACGGTAAATCTAATGCTAGAAAAAAATTTCCGTGACACATTGCAGTGCCAAAATAAAGATAAAGCTAAGATACCTGAATTTTACAAGCTCGTCAACTCAAGATTTTATTTCATCCAACGAATGACTGATTTTACAGTTTGTAAGTGTGTAAGTTTTTGAAAAAAAATGACATGACAAACGGAAGAGTTCACATAGTTATGGTGACTACTGATCACAATTTTGAAGAGGTATCTTCAAACGGGAACAGATACCATTAGGATTTCAATCAAAACTACTATGGCGAAGAGAGAGAGAGAGAGAGAGAGAGAGAGAGAGAGAGAGAGAGAGAGAGAGAGAGAATGTTATTCCTACTGTAAAAAATATCACGACACTTACGTTTGTTTTTACGGTATATTTTCCTTAAGAAAGATTCACAGGAAAAGATATACCATTATTAAATATCACAAGAGTGAACTGAAGATGTAGGCAACTAAAAATTCCTCCTTTTTTGATAACGTGGAAGTAAAGTTCTCACAGAACAGTTCATCCAAATATGCTGTGATGTATTTGACCATAAAAATTGACATAATTTCCGTGGGATCGCCCAGGGTACGATTGTTCTTGCGTTAGTTTTACTATTTTTTGTTGTTTATTTTTTTCTTCAATTTTGTGAATCTGGGGTTTGTATGAAGTAAAGAAGCTAAAGTTCAGTGAACCTTAAGGATAATGACCCAAGCTGTTTGTCTATTCATGCATGTATTTACATCAGGAGAAATATGACCTATAAAACACAAAGATATAAGGCAAGCATGATTAGAATCAACACAATAACAGCTAACTGCAGTAACAAACCGGGTGTTTTCCTTCACGTCCGCGTCACTTAGAGTTTCAATCGTCTTTCAAGACAAACTTGGTATTCTGGAAGCTCTACCTGCTGCCTCACAATCCCCCTCCCCACACGCACACAAAACCTACGCTGGGAACATCAAACAGGTGCTAGGGAAATATACTAGTAATACCTGGGTGGAATCCTGAACTTGGCAAGCCAATGCTGAGCTAAGATTTTCTACCATGATCCTGGCACGTTTTTTTTTTTTTCACAAATCCCCTTTTTTTAAACAAAGCATCACAGCAAGAGACAGTTAGGAAGCTCTACCTGCTGCCTCACAATCCCCCTTCCCACACGCACACAAAAACCTACGCTGGGAACATCAAACAGGTGCTAGGAAAATATACTAGTAATACCTGGGTGGAATCCTGAACTTGGCAAGCCAGTGCTGAGCGAACATTTTCTACCATGACCCTGGCACGGAGTCAAGCATCAAGGCAAGGGGCAGTCCAGGCAGCTCTACCTGCTGCCCCACAAACCCCCTCCTCTGTACGCATCAAAGTAAGGGACAGTCCAGGAAGCTCTACCTGCTGCCTCACAATCCCCCTCCCCACATACACACAAACACCTACGCTGGGAACATCAAACAGGTGCTAGGAAAATATACTAGCAATACCTGGGTGGAATCCTGAACTTGGCAAGCCAGTGCTGAGCTAAGATTTTCTACCATGACCCTGGCATATGGGTGTTGATCGAAATATGGTAAGGGACAGTCCAGGACACACCCCACCTGCTGTCCCAAAACTCCGGACAAGCATCAAAACCCTCTTTAGGACAGAGAGGGAATAACCAAGGTCTTCATTTTACATTAGAAGATCAAAAACAACCTATCATGATCCTTTGGCCGTGCGCTCAAAACAATACAACTATAATTACTAAGCGGTGCTAATGTTACATAGGATGGCATACATTCAGCAGATTGGTACATTTTACATTTCCAAAGTACGCTCAGTACACAAAATTCCAACTTGATATTTATTCAAAATTCATAACTCCCAACTATTGGATCAATTGCATAGGTGGCTCACACACTTCTGGTATAGGGATATCCATAGTCACAACTGGATTGAATTTGATTAAACTGATTTAGGGGTATCAAGGCTTTTTTGGGTGACTTGAGGGCCTTCGGAGAGGACCAACAACAAGGAAGCAAAGCTGAGACATGGACTGGAACTGGCTCTGGAGTCTTCGCCTGGGGGCTGTTGGCTGCCCTTTTTCTGGTGGCTTTCCTTTTTAGTTTGGTCCGTACGGGACTTGAATCGCCGCCCTCTGGGGGTGGGGGGTGGGGTTTGGTTGTTGCCTGTCTTGGGGTTTGACTCGGTTAATTGTGGTAGGGGTCTGGTATAGGGGTGGGAGTGTGTGGGCTGTTTCTGGGGTGGTTGTGGTGCGGCGGGGCTGGGGCCCGGGCGGGGGATTTGGTTGCTGGGTCTGTCAGTTGGGGGTGATGGAGTGCGTCCGGACGGGTACTAAAAAGTCAAAAGGCCCAGACCGGGGCCAAGTGCCCTCTTAAAGGGACAGCGGTTCAGCCTAGGATCGCAAGCAGTCGCAGAAGCCATCGAGCAATACGCGACTATAATCCGTTTACTGGTTAACTTGGTATTCTTTTGTAGGGCTTGAAATAAGCAAACTGAACAAACTTAAGCACTTTGCTAATTTTGGCAGAGTTAAGAAGTCTGAAACAAATGTATCAAATTTCTTTATTACGACCCAAGAGAAAAAGACCTTCCCGAGCCAAACAGCTCAACCCGGTTATTACATCTGAGACACCACCCCTAGTGATTTCTACCATATCATTGACAGGAGCAAGTCCAGAAGTAGGCCTTGGCCGTGGCAAAGGCTCAAGGCATTTAAAGCGGATTGCTTCTCGTTCCTGAGTTTGTTTTTTGAAAAAAACAATAACCCAAAAGCCCTTTTCAGGGCCACTCACTTCTTTCGAAAAGAGATAATATTGATTTTGCCAAAATCAATTAAAACTCAAAATCCCTTTTATGTTTTTTTAACCCTGTGATGTACATATGTGAGTGCACGAGTGTAAGTCCTTATTATTCTAAACAATCAAAACCAAGAGACACTTACGTTTTTTTCAGTCTGGTCTATTCTGGTACAAATTTTTACAATTCAATGTCACAACACAACACAACACAACACTTTTTTTAAAAAAAGTTCATAGACTTCTTCTGTCTCTTTTTTCTTCATTCTCTCTGTTTTTTGAATTTCTTCACTTTCACAGTTTTTTCCTCCTCTTCTTCCTCACTTTTTTCTCGTCTTCTTTTCTTTTCTGTTTTCTCTTTCTGAACGTGTCGGGGTTCTTCTTTTGCCGAGGGTGCCTCTTTTTCTTCTTCCTCCTTCTCCTGATCCTGTTGTTTCTTAGGGCAGTCTGAAGACCAATGTCCTTTCTCTTGACAATGATAACAGATATCCTGACTTTTGTCTCTTTTGACACTGCTCTTGCTTTTTTGACGGTCAGGACATTCTGTAGCCCAATGCCATTTCTTCTGACAGATAGCAAGTATCTTGACTTTTATCTCGAAAGGAGGGAGAGTAGTCCGTCGGCTTGTCTGAAGAAAACTTTCTTATCACACCTCGCAAAGCTCTAATCAGAAGTTCGATCTGTCTGGGTTCTTCCATCGTGCTGATCGGCTTGAGAGTGAAATGAATACTGAGAGGGAAGTCACCAGCCCTTTATATATCCACTGAGCCTGACATACATATATAGGGGTCCATGGCGTTTCAAACGTAGTCATTTGACTTTTTGCAGTCAAGATGAAACGATCGCATCATTTCGTAAAGAAAGGAGAAGAAAGTAAGAGGCAGAAACGTGATTTATCGCCTCGCACAGTAGCTGAAGTCTTGGCTCAAATTCATGCCAGCGATTTTGAAGATGTGATGAGTGAGCCAGAATCTAGGCCCAGAGAGTCTACACCAAGTCAAAGTCCACCAATAAACCCTGAAAAGTACTACCACATTCGAGAGACGGACAAACGCTCCTCCAGAAAATTTAGAACCACAGCCTACACGCACGAGGTGAAGTTTAAAGATTTCAAGTCCAACGTACCGCTGCAGAAAGCAGAAGGGTTCATCACTGATGTGTGGGATTCTTTGTTAACCACACTGAAACGGCAAGGTGAAGCCAAAGAAGACGATCGCTTGAGACTTTCCGTTCATCACGACAGTTTGAAGTCCCCCGTTTGGATCGAGTTTAGCAGCCCGGCAGAATTAACGCCATCCAAAGTCATGGAGAAGATTCAACACGTGCAACAATCCAACGACAAGTTTCACAGTACCGACGGGAAAGCGACACTGTTCATGACCCACGTTTCTCTTCCCCAAGGGACAGGACAACACGAAAAGGTGTTATTGGTGGACGACCTTCGCAGCATCAAGCGCAGCATCGTTTAAATGAACAACCCTCAAGACAAGATGTGTTTAGCCCATGCCATCGTGGTGGGACGAACATATGCCGACAAGAACGACACAGCAGAATGGAAAAGAGCCTGGCAAACTATTCGACAATCGGACCGAGCCAAACAACGAAGAGAAGCAGAACTCCTGTTACAGCAAGCGGGGCTATCCAAAGACACACCCTGCGGCATTCCTGAAATGCAAAAATTGCAAGACGTCTTGGCTCCACACTACACCTTGAAAGTGCACCCTCAAGAAGTGCGCGGACCTCTGTTGTTTCGAGGCAAACATTTCAAAGACGGAAAATACACTCACGTCTATTATCACGATGAACATTTCGATGCCATCACCAGTATCACTGCATTCCTGGGATATGGTTATTACTGTGAGAAATGTGACTATGGCTATAACAATCGAGAGCAACACAAGCATTGTGGCTCGAAATGCTCAGGATGTTTGGCCTCTAAACCCTATCTGGACGATGGACAAGAACGAGTGCATTGCTCAGCTTGTCAGCGCACGTTTGTCAGTCCAACCTGTTACCAACAACATCTGAAAACGCAAGGTTCACAGCAGAAAAGTGCTTGCCAACTCCTGAGATTGTGCCCTACTTGTGGACAAGGCTCACGTCTGTTCAGGAAAGAAACGATGTCACATTTGTCGCCAAATCGTGGACTTGGAACACGAATGCTACATTCAAAAATACCAACCCCAACAGGAAGAAGATGACCACAAGAAGAAAGGGAATTTCATCTTTTTCGATTTCGAATGCATGCAAGAGACTGGCATTCACATTCCTAATTTCTGTGTGGCTCACCGAGCGTGTGAAAAGTGCATCCAAGAGCCTATCTTTACTCATTTCCCTCACTGTAGCAAGATTCCTGGAGGACGTGAAAAAATGTTTCGTGGACCAAACACGCTGACCGATTTTGCCCAATGGATCTTAGACCCTATCGACGAAACGTGGAGCCAAGAAGACATCGAACGTTACGGAGATTGTCATCGCTATGGTACGGTGATGGCTCACAATTTCTCGGGATACGATGGGCAATTTCTTCTCAGATACTGTACGGAAGAAGGCACCGAACGTCCTAAAGTGACTTTGAACGGAGCCAATCTCATTTAAATGCAGGTGGGTCAAGTGCAGTTTAAAGATTCGATGAGTTACTTGGCCATGCCTTTGAGTCGCATGCCTAAAACGTTTGGAATGACAGAAATGACCAAAGGCTATTTTCCGCACTTTTTCAATACCGAAACCAATCAACACGCCGTTCTACCCCATTTGCCTGAGGCTCACTACGACGACTCCGATAACATGCGTACCGAAAAACGAGAAGCTTTCTACGCATGGTACCAAACTCACGCCTCGAACCCCTTCGACTTTCAGGTAGAAATGTTAAAATATTGTCGTTCCGACGTGAACATTTTAAGGCGTTGCTGTGGAAAATTTCGAGAATTATTCATGGAACACGGAGGGATCGATCCTTTGAAAGAAGCTTGCACCATTGCCAAATCGTGTTCCTCAGTGTACCGCCAACGATTCATGCCCGAAAACATCCTAGCTGTCATCAGTCCTCAAAAGACCAATTTTGTCAAACGTCAATACTCGGTCAAAACCCTACGCTGGCTACATTACTTGTGCGACAAGGAACACAAATAGATCCAACATGCTCGCAACGGAGGAGGCGAAAAGACCATCGGAAGGTATTCGGTGGATGGCTGGGACTTAGAAAACCCCAAGATCGTGTAGGAGTTTAACTGGTGCTTATTTCACGGATGTCCTATCTGCTACCCTGAACGTAACACGACAAATCAGTTTTTACAACGGACCATGGAAGACTTGTACCAGGCCACTTGTCAGCGACGCTTGAAGTTAGAAGAGCAAGGATACCAAGTGGTAGAAATGTGGGAACACAAGTACGATCACCGTTTGAAAAAAGATCCCGAGTTTAAGCGCATCGTGGAAAGTTACAAGCTGGTGGACCCACTGAACCCAAGGGACAGTTTGTACGGAGAACGGATGAATGCCACCTGTTTGCTGTACCAAGCCTCCGAAGAGAAAGGAGAAGAAATCAAATACTTGGACGTGTGTTCGATGGATCCGTACGTGTGCAAATATTGTCACTTTACCGCAGGGCACCCGTAATTGCTGACGGAACACATCGACCTGGACAACATTCGCCAATACGAAGGATTGATAAAATGTAAAGTTTTGCCTCCCACGGACTTGTACCATCTCGTTTTACCTTACCATTGCCAAGGAAAACTGGTGTTTCACTTGTGTCGTACTTGTGCCGAAACGTGCAACCAAGACCGACCTTGTCAGCACACTCAGGAAGAACGCGCCTTGACGGGAACGTGGGTCAGCGTGGAATTGTTTAAAGCTCTGGACCTGGGATACCAACTGTTAGAAGTGTACGAAATTTACCACTTTCCCAAGACAGAAAAATTTCACAAGGGCGACGAGACTCAGAAAGGCATTTTCGCAGACTACGTGAATGCCTTTTTGAAACTGAAACAAGAAGCTAGAGGTTATCCTTCCTGGTGCCACACTCCCGAAGACCAAAAGAAATTCAAAGACAAATACTGGGAGCAGGAAGGCATTATTTTAGCCCACATCGAGAAATACGAAGGAAGGCGATCGTTTGCCAAATTGTTAAATTGCTTGTGGGGTAAAATGGCACAACGACCTTGTTTACCCAAGACGGAGTATTTGACGGAACCTTCTCGCTACTTCCAGATGATTCACGACAAAACTAAATACATGAAACACGCGGACGTCCTTCATGAGGACTTCATCTTAGTCAATTACGAAGAAGAACTGGACTTTGTAGAAGCCGACGAATTTGGAAATGTTATCATTGCGGCTTACGTGATAGCTCATGCTCTCTTAAAACTGTACGAAGCTTTAGAACTGTTAGAAGATCGTGTGCTGTATTTTGACACGGACAGTTGCATCTACATCGATCGTCTGGGTCAACCTCACCCTGTCATCGAAGGAGACCGTTTAGGAGCCTGGACGGACAAGCATCCCGACGACAAGATTCTAAGTTTTGCAAGTGGCGGTCCCAAAAATTACGGCTACGAATACCGTGACCCACAAGGAGAAGTACACACGGAGTGTAAAGTGAAAGGATTGACTCTCAGTTATCGCATCAGTCGACTGGTGAACTTTGGCGTATTGAAAGAAGCCTTGCAGTCTGGAGAGGATGGAAATTTTAAAGTGACCACCCACGAACCCCACAAGATTGTACGTTTACCCACGCACCAAACTGTTAGCCGGCCCTTGGAAAAAGTCTATCAAATCGTGTACCAGAAGCGAGTACGGCTTCCCAATCACTTCACTTTACCTTACGGTCACGCCGATATTGGTCAGCCTATAAAAAAAGACCACGTTTAAGACGGATAGTTCATTGTGACTACCATTGCCAAGCGAGAAAGATGAATCCTTTCAAACAGCAAGTATCAAGCAAGAGCAAACTCGAGTGCGATGCCGTGCCTTGCGATGGCAGGGATGTCGTACGCTGTGACCTTAGCGATTCAGTACCACATCATCATGGGAACTTTACTATAACTGCTAGTACTACCATACCTACCATGGAATGTGATGCTGTGCGTGTCAAACCTGACGGATGCGAAAGCGATGCCGCTCGTTATCGTACACCTTTTCACGTTACTGGTTTTCATGGTGGATGTCATCTTTATGAAACCATGCGACTACCACCCTACGGATGTCATGTAAAACTGAGCACACTCCTACATATTTCACCGCACCCTCATCGAAATGAACCTGTGAAAGATGAATATTCGTTCCCTGTGCGTTTGCCAGAATACTGCGACTATGAATGTCGGATCCAAACCTTCCGAGGAAAATGGCCAAATTATCTGGGAGGACGTACCCCCGAAGAATTAGCTAGAGTTGGATTTATCTACTTGGGCGAAGGGGATAAAGTCAAGTGCTTCAGTTGCGGTCTGTCACTTCACGAGTGGGAGAAGAAAGATTGCGCTTACCTGGAACATGCTCGATGGTCTCCAGATTGTCACTACCTACCTTTAGTGACACCTCGTCATTGAAATGGCCTACCATGTCGTGTAAGAAACCAGCTGCTTGGCTAGGAGTTAAACGTTGGACAACCCCTAGACAAGTATTCAAACTCCATCTAAAATATAATCTTCAAACATTACCAAACGAATTGCAAGAGAAGATCTACAAGGACATTTGGCTGGGACTTGCCAGAGCCAAATCTCAATGGGTAACTGTAGAACTTTTATGTCGAGAAATTCACAAGAGGAAATTGACAAAAGTCAACAAACAAGTCAGATTTCTCTGGATCAAATGTGCGTTCATCCGAATATTCCGCTTTAGACCATTTACATTACAAGATTTTATTGACATTCTTGACCGATTCCTGGAAAGGCAGTTTTCAGAAATGACTCACTGCGTTCGTTACTTTCGCTCTAGGAGAAGTGTTTGACTGACATGGTCATGGATATTTTACAAGAGAACATTCGTGGTTTGCCAGTGGAGTTGAGAGAACGCATTTACCGCGAGTTCGTCAAAATACAAGTGAACGCAAACTCAAAATCATTTCTCCATTTTTAAACTTTGCTCTTTTCCAAGGCAAGTGAAGACTGATTATGGGAGGACACGACTTCAGTCACAAAAATAAACGAGGCTATTGGCCACGACCCAGTGATTCCTGATTCTTATTACCTTACACCTAAGAGGGTATAAAATCGGACTACCATGCCAAAACCTTTATCATTCGTGATACAACAGATTCCGTGGAAGGAAATTAATGACACTATTCAAACGGTGGAGGATTACCAACACCTATTACGAGAACTGTGCTCATTGAATTGGGGTCGACGTGTAGTGTGTGTCTTAGTGACTTGCTTTCTGGGATTTCGTTTACCAGACGATTCCTTGTGGACTCTTTACGAACAGCACATACCACTCAAAACATGAAAGTGGTCCCTTTAAATGTACACGTGACACTCGCTTTGTTCAAAGCGTTGCGATTTCATCTCCATTCGTCTCAACCTCTACTACATGAAGAAAAGATTCGTAAAACATTAGTGACTTTGGATGCTTAAAACGATGCGCATCTTGTTGGTTAAACGAATACTAGAAAGATGCACATGATAGAAACATCTACGTTGGGACACAAGTGGTAGCTGACCAGATTTAAACAACGTGCGTGACTGATAAAAAGAAAAGCACGAACTTTGTCCTATTTCATCGTTTGTTTCTTGTTTTAGCATTTTCTTAAAAACGGACAGTAATTGTAGTATGAAAAATGTGATTCTTTTATAAAATGCATATACGTTGTATACGTTTTTTTGAAGGCATGAACTTTAATTTTTAAAAGTAGTTTTCTAGAACTAAGAACTAAATAACTTGTAGATAGGTTTGTTTAATGTCCAAATGTTTATGTATTAAATGGATAGTGCTTAGACCAAAGCAAAGGCCAGAGAGCCCATGTATATATTTGAATAAATGTTGTGTACCCATGCAATAGACTTTTCTTATTGGAGTCTCTATTCTGTCTGTGTGTCTTTCTTTGAAATATCTCTGTCTTTTTTCTGTGTCTTTCTATTTTCTGTGACTTGGAAGTTGACTTCCCTTCGATTCAAAGCCACCCACCAAAGAAAAAGTCGCAAGAAAGACAGCTGCTGTCATCAAGAGAGAAGATACTGTGCTGTTAGGACATGTACGTACTCCAGAAAATCACTTGCTCAGCAACGATGTCTCATTCTCTCTCACTTCTACTTTGTCTTTGACCACGATGCCAACCAACCCTGATTTAACATTCGTGTTTCCTAATTTAATATTTTAACAAAATACTGAACCCCTTTCTTAATGAACTTCTCCTTCTTCGACAGCAGCGACGATATTCCTTGCTCTTAGCACTGATTCTACTGCTACAAAAGTGATCTCTAGTAAGAGCAAAGTAAAAGACAGAGCTGGGGTATTTCAAAGTGTATTGGATTTATCTAAACAACAACTATCACACTCCTATATTCTACTTCTGTTTATGATAATGGTTTGGGATACTTCACATTTTCTAAAGTCGAAATGCCTACAAACCGTATAAAGTTATTTGACTTTAGTATTATGACACTTGCACAGGCTCTATACTTTACCAGTGTCACGAGAAAAGCTTCTTTTCAAGTTATGCCACTTTTCAAAACACACACACACACACACTTGCAACTTGACCTGAAAATTTGTACTTCTTTATTTGTGGATATCCCACAGACCCGTCCCAGCATACAGAACTGATTAAGAACTTTAGGAATATTCCCTCATTTTTTATATAGAAATACCAAAGCTTTGATGTGTATTTTCCCTGTTCACCCATTATTAGTGTTTAGGCATGTTCCCTGAAGACACAAACAATTTTGAAAAAATAATTTTGAACTGAGGTTTTCTCTGTTTATACATACTTTACGCTGGTGTGAATAGTAAGTATGGTGTGTTTTATGCATTCGCATTCTTTGGTGTGTATTGTCTACGTGGTGTTTTATGCGTTCACCTAGCGCTTGTGCGGATAGTAGATAATGTGCTGTTTTATGCATTCGCATTCATTGGTGTGGATAGTAGATATGGTGTGTTTTTTATGCGTTAACGTACGTTGGTGCGGATAGTAGATATGGTGTGTGTTTTGTATGCCGTCGCGTACGTTGCTGTGGATAGTAGATATGGTCTGTGCTTTTCTTCTCTTCCCGTCTGAGTGGATAGTAGGTATGGGTCTGTTTTATGCACTCGCGCTCGTTGGTGTGGATAGTCTGTGTGTGTGTTTATGCATTCGCATTCGTTGGTGTGGATAGTATATATGGTGTGTGTTTTGTATGCGTTCGCGTACGTTGGTGTGGATAGTAGATATGGTGTGTGTTTTGTATGCGTTCGCGTACGTTGGTGTGGATAGTAGATATGGTCTGTGCTTTTCTTCTCTTCCCGTCTGTGTGGGTAGTAGGTATGTGTCTGTTTTATGCATTCGCATTAGTTGGTGTGGATAGTAGATATGGTGTGTGTTTTGTATGCGTTCGCGTACGTTGGTGTGGATAGTAGATATGGGGTGTGTTTTGTATGCGTTCGCGTACGTTGGTGTGGATAGTAGATATGGTCTATGCTTTTCTTCTCTTCCCGTCTGTGTGGATAGTGGGTATGCGTCTGTTTTATGCATTCGCATTCGTTGGTGTGGATAGTAGATATGGTCTGTGCTTTTCTTCTCTTCCCGTCTGTGTGGATAGTAGGTATGTGTCTGTTTTATGCATTCGCGTCCGTTGGTGTGGATAGTCTATGTGTGTGTTTTATGCATTCGCATTAGTTGGTGTGGATAGTAGATATGGTGTGTGTTTTGCATGCGTTCGCGTACGTTGGTGTGGATAGTAGATATGGTGTGTGTCTTATATGCGTTCTCGTACGTTGGTGTGGATAGTAGATATGGTCTGTGCTTTTTTTCTCTTCCAGTCTGTGTGGACAGTAGGTATGTGTCTGTTTTATGCATTCGCGTTCATTGGTGTGGATAATCTATGGGTATGTTTTATGCGTTCTCGTACGTTGGTGTGGATAGTCTATGTGTGTATGTTTCATGCATTCGCATTCGTTAGTGTGGATAGTCTATGTGTCTGTTTTATGCGTGAATCAGAAATAAGAAATATAAATATTATGATCTTGAATCAGAATCAAAATAAAAATAAATATTATACTCATTCGTTGGTGTGGATAGTCTATGGGTCTGTTTTATACATTCGCATTCGTTGGTGTGAATAGTAAGTATGGTGTGTTTTATGCATTCGCGACCGTTGGTGTGGATAGGAGATATTGGGATTTTTTTCTTTCTCCCTTTCTTTTGTGTGTGCATTGGTCTTTGTCCCTATAAAACTCCCTTTATCCATATCCAATTCATTTCCCCTACCTACAGTATCGCGTATTCAGGTCAGCCAGTTCAGTGACGTCACACAGTATCGAGTATTCAGGTCAGCCAGTTCAGTGACGTCATTGAAGCTAGAAATTTTTGAGGCTATAAATATAGACTTGGGTTTTCCAAAGGTTGTAGCTATAACTACATACAAGGGTTTTTAAACAGAAATTGACCAAAAATTGTAGCTAAAAATAGACCCTACCTGTTCCATTCCTCTTGTCGCTATACAGGCCCAATATATTTGTTGCTAGACAGGCCCAATATTTTTTTGTCGCTAGACAGGCCCAATATTTTTTTGTCGCTAGACAGGCCCAATATTTCCCCATGTTCAATTTCCCTTGTCCATAGGGTACAAAGTAGGGCCCCGTGAGGTTATAAATCTTGAGGCTATAGTGAAAACGATCAAATTTAACATAGAAGTCTACGTGAGGCCATAAATCTTGAGGCTACGTTACAACCCCTTAAATTTAACATAGAGGTCTACGTGAGGCTATAAATCTTGTCACCAGGGTACAACCCCTTTAATTTAACATTAATGTCTACGTGTCGCTATAAATCTTGTCCGTCTATAGTCTCACCCATGTTAAAATTCCCATGTTCAATTCCCATTGACGCCAGGGTACAACCCCCTAACTTTAACATTACGGTCTACGTGACGCTATAAATCTTGTCCGTCTATAATCCCCATGTTAAAATTCCCATGTTAAATTCCCATTGACGTTATACAATCCCAGGGTGTACCATTTGACGCTATAGATCTTCACGCTATACAGGCCCACCCATGTTAAAATTCCCATGTTAAAATCCCATTCACGCTATAGGATATTTTTTCAGCTATCAAACTTTGGATAAGATTATTGGTGTGTATGGTTGCCACGAACGTTAGCTAGACTTTCGTGTACGGATAGAAGACCATTTGAAATTTGTATCGATATTGCCTAAATTGTCAGCAACAATAAAGTCAGACTATTCCATTATATCTCAGTGATTTCTATTACGTACAAAAACAGCTAAACCAGAACTTATTCATATCATACATGCGTCATTTAGGGTTTTTAGACAAAATGCATGCATGCAATATACATCTGAACTCAAGGAAAAATAAATATTGAAGTGAGAATTTAAAATGAATACATTCAGCCAATTAATTACGGACTTACATCAATGAACATATATAGTATGCAATCGAGACAATACCTGTGTGCCTTCCCGAGCCTTCATTCGTTTATCATCAGAGAAATTCCTCTGTCTCTTCTCTGGCCATGGGTCTCCCAAATTTTCAGACCCCCTTGCCCTTTGGACGATTTATTTAACGCGAAGAATACTTTCTACTGATCTCGGAGCTAGTTTCTCCTTTCAGCAGAAAAACACGGACTGACTAATATTGCGAGGGAGATTACTTTAAAAGCTTGAAAATTCCGTCTAGGAACACCCCTCTTTAGCTTATCCAATCAGGATTACTTCTTTAACCGCTGCGTGTATTAATAGCTATTCTGAAAAATATTATTTAATGACATCTGTTTTAAATGGCCTACAACTTCCTCAAATATTCCCTGGTTTGTTCCAGCTATTTGTCATTTAACGTTATTTACCTTGAGTTAACATTGCACTCTTATCTGGCTCTAAGCGTTAACCAAGCGAGTCATAATTAAAATTCAATTCATGCTCCAGACAGAACAGATTCCATCCCTCGTAGTCAACAATTTATGGCGAGTCTAACCCATACGTTAAACTTAATGGTTAAATGTTACGCTGACCCCAACAAAAAATAACAGCAAAATTATCTCTTAAAATTTTGCACCGTAACAGGTGTGTTACAAAAACTTGAAAATTGCACAATTATCCAGTTTCCTTAGAACCTATCCGTCTTAAACTTTTTTTTGTTGTTTATTTTCTCCAGCTTTCACCTTTTACTTACTTATTTTTATCTTTGTACCGTAAAATCAGAAATATTGGAATTTTTCCTCAAAACAAATATTCACGAAGTTAAATCCACGAAGACAAAAGGCATATCGTACTTCGTATTAAAGTAAATATTGTGACCCCACGAAATGATATTCCCGTGAAAGTGCCCATTGCCTCCTAGATCATTAAATTCTTCCGCCATAAATATTTCTGATTTTACAGTATTTTTGTGAGTTTCTTACTTTATTTCTACAGTTTTATCAATGTCTCGTGCCACATAAAGTTAATTCTATTGTAAGGTCGATGACTGGAGAAACTACAATTCTGTTAGTCCTATCTTAGTATAAATGTTGTAATAACGGCAATAACGGAGTTGAAACAAAGGACAGAGACTTGCTGAATACAGCAGCATTTGAGATCGAGAAAGTGGAGTTACTAATACAAATAATAGACAACGGAAGTGGAGTCATTGACTTTTTTTGTGCATTACTAATCAAACATGACAGAAGGAAATTTCATTTATCACTTTGACAGGCAAGGTCACTTTGATCAGTCAAAGACCTTTATTTCGCTATATATGACTTGCACTTTTTCCTGTACGATCTAGAATACAAATTAACCGACTGCTACTTCACGAGTCAGCTGAATCAATGGGATCAGACTCTTCAAGTAACGGTTCGACCTGAAGAAGTTCTGTGTGGGGTAGTCAGTATTCATGACGATGGGAAAGAGTAAGTATTCAGTTGTTCTCTCTGCCCATCCATATGTCTGTCTGTACTTTGGCATATATGCCTCGTTCCTGAAGTAAATGAATTTATATTAATTTCAGAATGATTGATATGCCTTTTTATCACATATATAATTATTTAACCTCGATTACTTACGTTAATATTTTGAGCTAAAACCAACAATCAAAGCTCGTACAAGCTGATAATCTTTAAGGATCCATGTGAACGCAGATGACTAGCGTATCATATACTTTTATGATCAAAGTTGTTCCCAAAGAACACTGTGTCACGTTGTATAAATAATGCACCGATTTTGTGTTGGATGTATAAAATGGAATATTAAAACTACTATTTAACTTCTCAACTTATTTGTAATGACAAGTGAAGAAAAAATGTAAAAAACCATAAAAAACAAAAATTTGAATACTGTCATACAAGTGAGGATTCTACAGTACTTTGAGCAATAAATTATCAATCAAACACATTCTGATCCATATTACCGTCTGACTATATATTTGCAATGCATTTAAATTAAAGATAGGATTTGCGCTTATTATCTTTAGCGTTGATCCAGTGCAATTCATGATATCTACATGATTTTCTCATTAGAACGAAATATATCATGAATTGGCCTAAATTGCAGTCTCATTCATTTTTGGATTTGAATGACGTAGTTTCGTTATTCTTGAAAAAGGACAAATAACTGGCATAGATGATTTAACAATCACGTGTGTTCCTTCATTTTAGGGACAGAATCTTCTGGTTCGAGTTTTGCAGACTGCATATTTAATGACGGTGATGACACGTTAAAGAGCTCTGAAGGACGTACATGACTTCATGCAAATATGAGTCTTTGTGATAGTGAATACAATTAGTTAGCACGGTCTTTTGGTAGGATGTACTGGATGGTACAAACTTCCTGAATTCCATGTTTCCTGAGACGATTTGAAATTTAGGAGATTTGTTTCATGCCATATATACCCTACCCTAAAAAATGTCATATGAAATTGTCACCTATAGAGATCCTTCTTTATCGATTTTTAATATTTTCATGGAAGCAGATATCATTTGTGTTTGTAACTTTGCTCATTTGTGTTTCATTTTTATTTTTTCCATCAAAAGCATATAACGTATATACAAATTCTTTACTATCACAAATTAAAGTTATAGATGTCAAATCAATATATTAACGTCGTTAAAAGTATGACGCAGCGAAGCCTGCCATATTGAAGTCATTTTGCCAGGAACCCTGAATATATACATCCGCGAAGAAGTCGAGTGATTTTCTGTATAGTTTTTGCATTTAATTAATAGTTCCACTACTTGCTATAAGCCCCGCGCCCCCCCCCCCCCATCTTTGCATAGGAAAAACTTTACTAATTTCATATAATTCTTAATAATTTTATAGATTTATTTCTTTAAATACAAATAAGTCAACCTCAAAATCTGAGACGAATCTAATCAATACTTTTCTAGTCATCACTAGTCAAAGTTACGAGATGTTATCTACATTTTAACACAGTAGAGAGTATGACTTGTAGCTGGTGGGTTTCGACTTCGAATCTCAGTGCAGAAGGGCGATTTAGCTATCTTTGTGCAACGTTCTTTGCGTCAGCTCAGCATGTTTGAACTATTGATTGTGGCAAAAATTATTATTATTATTATTATTAGTAGTAGTATTATTCTCGTCGAATTTGTCAGGTTTTGTCATTTCCAACCCCTTTAGGCGAACTTGGGTTATACAACGATATTCTATCACACAATAGGCAACAGTTGACCACCAGCTATTGGCCACAAGTAAACGGAGAAGGTGGAGCTAAGTAAGGTTAATGGCATTAGCATAGTGGAACTTTTTTTAACGCTAACCAATTAGTGGGCGGGAATATCCTCTGAGAAATAATAAAAAGTTTCATCGCTATCTGTGTAGTCCGAAAATAATTGCACTTTAAACTTGTTCCTGATGTCTGGCAAACAATTTCATTGTATTCACTGCATTGACTACAAAACAAGCTGGACCAGATCTCAGTTGCATTTTCACTGATTTTCATTTTGGTAAACACATGGGTACAGTTGTTCTGATTATCTTTTGCATAGTTATATATTACAGTAATTACAGTATGTACTTTATACTCGATATGCAGGAAAATCATTTTTTTTTGTCTTGCGGTCTGACTGGAAAATAACAATGACACGCTAACTTTTGTCGACTTACAATCTTTGAATTGGCATAACAGAAAATTATGTTTTACTGGAAAATAATTTAATCACAAATCCAGCGTACATCTGTCAGATCCTCTATCACTAGAGAGTTTAAATCTATATTTCTCTTCAGTCTTTTCTCTTGCAGCAATGTAATATAAGAAAACAAATATTCGCTCATTTTTTTCAGCAATATTTGTCTAAGATACATTATCGCGATCGGTTGTGCTTAGTGTTAATCAGTATATATAACGCAATCAACCCTTTATTGCACCAAATTATATTTTAGATCTTGCTTCTAGGAGGATTCTCATCCTTTTCATGGTGTGATCTTGTTATGGGGAATCAATACTCGACAAAAGTCCTATAATTTCCCAGTTCTTCGAATCTAATTTTCACACCTTCTAAAATTTATGTAATTAAAGAAATGACGCAAACATAAACAAATAGGAGAAATATTTTTGAATATATATATTATCCTACCTTATTTTTGCTTGGCTTCCTTGTTAAATCACGTCTTCATTGTTTTGCTAGTATGTTCACTGTTTATAAGGGCAGCAATTTACAACATTTGTTGCTTCTAAGAAATATTACATAGTATGGCCGTTGATTTTATTGCCTGTGTAAAACTTAATGCTCTATGTTGATATGCAAATAATTTTAATAAGTAGCTATTTCCTTTTAAATATAGCATTTATATTCATGATATATGTATGATTTTTTCCCCCGGAAAATTAAAGAAAAATAAACATATCTAGAGGTATTTACATTTTTATTATCAATTGTAATGGAAGATGCAATGTTTGTTAGCGAAATCATGAAAGTATCTGCTCAGTTTGTAGTCAGGAAGACTGCTTTCGTGTCTACTTACCTTTCCAAGGTGGGTATTCAAACCGTCAAACTTGTTATCACTATAATAATCAATCACTTTTAATTATAAGCTGTTGTACTAATTTTCTAAGGTTTTCCTTATCAGACAATCAAGATATGGACTGAAATTAAATTATCACAGGACCGCGTCGGTTGTCTCCAGGTATTCTGTGACAAAAGTAAATTAACTCCATTTCTCTTCATATGACGCCATCTTGCCACATGTCGTAGTTAGAATGGGTGGGTTGTACACGTTTTAATACGAGTCTACCATTCTCAGACTGCATGTACTAAAGTTTTGCACAGTTGTAGCAAGATGGATATTAATTAAAATAAATATGTATGCATTTTCTTACATAACAAGAATCAGTAACATCACGGGTAAATCTACTTTTTCTTCCTAGAACACGTGGCCTAGCTTGATCATCTTACGACAAGCAATATAGGATAACTAGTTTGCCGATACGTACAGCTATTGGAACTGTCAGTCAAATTATAGCGCGCGAACATATATCCGAGGCATATTTTCTCTCGCAGAAATAGCCGAGGTGGTCCGAATGACGTTTATAATTTTTAAAATTTTTTCAATCCTTTAAAAGTGAATCTGTTAAATAAACATCCTCTGACCGAATTCAAGGCCATATTACTCAAATAACAGCTGTTCTTGCCTATTCTACCGGTGCGCGACCTTTAATGCTGACCCCTTATATGATCATTTTGATCCAAAATGATGACAAACAACACCAAAGGCATAAGTGAAGAAATAAAGGTCAGTGGACAGAAGCTGGAAAGAGTCACAAGCTTCAAGTACTTGGGATCAATTATCACAGATGAGGGCTCCAAACCAGAACTACTTGCAGGACTGCCCAGACAACAACAGCAATAACAAGGTTGAGGCCAATATGGAAAGATACCAACATTGCTTTAGGTTCCAAAATAAAGCTGATGCGCTCGATTGTCATATCCATTTTTCTGTATGCTTGTGAAACATGGACGCTCACATCAGATCTACAAAGAAGGATTCAAACCTTCGAAATGAGATGCTACCGCAAGATCTTGGGCATCTCATGCATTGACCATGTAACCAACGAAGGATTCCACAACAGGATCCAACGAGCCATCGGATCCTATGAAGACCTTTTGACCACTGTAAAAAAGCGCAAACTGAAATGGTACGGTCATGTCTCAAGATCATCTGGACTGGCAGAAACAATCTTGCAAGGCAAGGTGCGAGGGTGCAGAAGAAGAGGCAGACAGAGAAAGAGGTGGGAAGAAAACATTAAGGAGTGGACAGGTATGGGATTTGGAGTTTCCCAAAGGGCAGTAGAGAACATGGAAAGATGGAGAGAATTGGTTGTAAAGTCACTTGTGGTGCCCCAACGACCTATTGGGTTAAGGGATTGATGATGATGATGATAATGATTATATGATCGGCCAGAGATGAAGGAGTCGACTGGCAGTGTGTGTTACATATTTTATGTCCCCAAAAAGTCTTGAGCCTATGCGTTCCCCTGAGAGAATTTTTTCATCAGGAAATAATTGAAAAAAGTAACCTATAAAATTTGTGCGAATACACAATTTGTTATTTACTGATGCATTTATGAATATGAAAAGAAAAGTAATTAACAAAGCATGAGAATTTTTTAATAATACATACTGGTAGATATATAAATGAACATTAAGTTAAATGAGAGCAATCCCCAGAACAAAAAATTCCATGGTACAGCTCATGTCAGGTTAACCAGATGTGTGTGTGTGTGTGTGTGTGTGTGTGTGTGTGTGTGTGTAGTACTGGAGCATCATGCCGCAGACACGTGGCATGTCCCACCCAGTCAGATTATCCTGACACCAGACCGACCAGTCCTAACACTAACCTCTTAATGCTGTTCACCAAGCGAAGCATCTGCAACACCATTTTTACGTCTTTGGTATGACTCGGCCGGGGTTCAAGCCAGCGACGGGAGCGGTCAACCAGACATGAAGACATGTTAATGTTTGAATGAGTTACTTAAGAATATAATAAGATATTTATTGCTATAATGTAAGTGTCTAAGGAATATGATAGGATAAGGCAGACAAGAAAGTTAAGGTGGCAAAACTGTCGAAGCAAATACATTTATCAAATTTTTTCTACCGCTACTAGTACATTATCGACTAGAATTTTCCCTTGTCCCTTTATAATGTTGTGAGTCCACCCAAATCTGGAGGGGGTGGGGGTGGGCGGGTGGGATACATTCGCCCTTACGATTATGTTAATTTAGAAAAGTAAAGAATACCATGCAAATAAATGTAATTCTTTTACATTTCATCATTCATATTTTTTCACCTCATGATGATAACGCGCATTTCGGAAAAAAATATTATGACGCTAACGTGTCCTTACTCCATTGCTATCAAGAGTTTCTGTAAGATCACTGCATTTGCATGATCTTCATTGAGGAAGTAGATTGATAGATTGATCTCCCCCGATGTTGTATAAATTATGAGAAAGTCGGACCGATTTACCATTTAAGAAATAATGAGTTCCTTATACAGCCAGTCACTCTGTGTTACTTTATTAAATGCTACCATATATCACCCTCACAATTATTTTACTCTCTTTATTCATTTCCTTGGATTTTAACCAGTATATCCACATATCCTATCAGGCTCAAAGTTGCGACTCCTTTAAAAACTTTATAATTCTGGTTTCACTGCTCATCGATTTCAGCTATACCATATAAATTTATTGTACAAGAAAATCTTAAACGATACATCACATAGTAAAACTGACTGAAGAAATTTACTTTGTTAGCAATTTTGATATAATTAGCCTTAATGGACTTTACTTGTACAAGTATTCATTATTATTCTCTCTCTCTCTCTCTCTCTCTCTCTCACACACACACACACACACACACACACACACACATACACACACAGAGTTCAGGATAAGAGATGGTGCCAACACGTGTGTAAGTGCCGATTCTGTGTCTCAGATTCAATCAAAGAAAAATATGACCCACTTCCTACAGTGAAAAAAGACTGAAACTGTGTTGCGATTTCCCCTAAACTAGAACTATAATTTTGCAGATATTCTAAATATAATGAACCCTATTGATTGTGTGCATATTATATCTTTGCCGGGTTTACCGCTTCGTGACAATTGTTGACACAAATATTACTATCTGGTCTGAAAACAAGGAAATATCTTTATACATGTGTATTTCAACCGAAAATAGAATCTATTCAAGTTGTATAGTTTTATGAAATCACAATTTATTTTTAACAACAAAACTTTAAGCGTCACTTACCTGTCATAATTTCAAATGTTTCGAGAACATTCCCGTTAAATTCAAAAAATTTCTAAATCGAGTGGGGCCTCTGATTTATCATTGCAGTACGGAGAGACAGGGGATATAAGATTTATATACGTGTATTTCAACAGAAGAAAACCCCTCTTGAAGTCTCACAGTTTTATAAAATCACGTTTATTTATGCAAAGAAATTAAATGTCGCTAAATTGTCGGAGAATTGGGATTCTTGGAGAATAGTCCTTTAAATCTTATCAAATCCAGAAAATTTCATGGGTATCCCTAATTTAACAATACTGCACATGTCACTGACTTACTCAAACTTCCTCAATTTCACGCTGTCACTGTTCATGTTGTTCTGGACTATGGTAAAACCCACATAAATAGCATGAGAAAGCTAGAAAATAAGAAAATTAACTTGAAGAACAAAAGGATTTCAAACTCTGGTCAATTATATATTCTCAGATCTAAATTATTTTAAAAATCAGAAGTGCTGGAAATTTCAAAAATAAAGCTATGCGGATATCTCAGCTTGTGCGAACAGAATGCTATTCACCTGTAAAATAAATCAGGCTTAACCACACCCCCACTCCCCAAAAAAACAAACAAAACGTTAGCTTCAAAAGTGGAAAAGATAACGTGGGGATTCTTCTTCTGCATGATGGGGCAGCGTCAGGGTGGGTTAAGGACTTTGGGGGCCCTGGGCACAGCCAATATAGCGGTCCATAGCTATCCTGCCTTGTCCATAGATATGGTTACAGTACTATTAACAACACTGCCTGTGAAATCAGACGATAATATACGGGGCCCCTTGAGCCTCGGGGGCCCTGGGCACTTTGCCCACTTTGCCCTTGGGTACCGTTTATCTACATCAGACCTTACATACAGTAGCTGATATTAGCTGCCTTATTTATAAATAAATTTGTGGGTACAATATGTCTATGCATTCACAATTATCGAGTGTTAAAAAAGTTTTTTAATTAGAGAAGAAGAAAAAGAAGACGTCTGGGTACAAAGATTAGTAGTAGACGGAGGAAGATGGAGAGGAGAAGGAGCAGGATAGGAAAGAGGATAGTTATTTATAACGAGGTAGTAGTATACATAATTTGAGGTTCCTTTCTCAGAGACGCCCCTACCCCCCAAAACGTTATACGTTAACATTTGTGTCAGCAGCCGTTTTTAGCTTAAAATGATAACTTTCATATGATAAGACTTTTCTAACATATTTCTGACAAAATTTGTTTTGTTGGGGTAGGGGGTCTCTGAGATAGGAACAACTCAATTATGTATACTACTATTACCTATAGACAAAATTAATTAAACAAATGAAATATTATATATAATGTATCGCTATAAGTCAATCCGACATGTTGGATTTGATTTGACAAATAAATTTTGTAAGAGATTTAATTCGATTAGAGCAGCCTCAAGTTATACTGGTATAAAAACTAAAATAATAAGCGATTGTATTAAAAACGTTGGATATCATATATAACCAAAATATGGATCAATATGGTTATTCGCGACTGAAAATGATATGACAATAGCGGGTTGATGTAATGACATTTATTGACAATATGGTTGATATTTTATTTGATAATGATATTACTAAAGCTATAAATATTTGTTTAAAATAAAAATAATAGTCCCCTTTGAGGACTGTTTCAAGATGATTATATACATATGATTATGATTATATACATATGATTATATACGTATGATTATATAAATATGATTATATCTTAATTAAGGACAGCACAAAACACAGAATCTTAATTACAGTAGCGTATTTACAGCAAGCATATTTAGAGTAACAGTATTTACAGTAACATATTAGCATATTTACAGTAACAGTATTTACAGTAACGTATTAGCATATTTACAGTGACAGTATTTACATATTTACAGGGACAACACATACAAACAGGCCTTCTCTACGTTCACAGAAATTTGCACACTCCCCCATCATAATCACCCAGGGAGTGCAAAATTGCACCCACCAAATGACATGGTGGGAGAGTGTACAAATTTTCTATTGAAACATAGACGGGCTGGCTACTCCCCATTAAATAATAAATTTTGGCATCGAGCATGAAAATTCATCGCGTTAGCAATCGGCCACCGGACTTCATTACATATATATGTTAAAAATGTTATCATATACTTACCGAACAGCATTCATTTTCTGATTTTGAAAACACGAAATTTTGTATTATATTATCTAATTCTGAAAACATTATCATAAATAAATCAAGAAAAAACAAAATTTTTGATTTTGTATTGTACAGAAAAACGAATATCCTAATGTTTGCCTGAATTACGACCACACAATTATCTTTGACAGAAGATCGGCCGTTGCTAAGGATACTGTCTGAATGACGCATTACTGCAGAAAAATAATCAATATATTCTGTATTACGCAGTTGGATTTAAGCGAGAATCTATAGTAAATATGTTATTTAAGTAGGACGAATTGCTAGTTATTTTGGTAAATACAGAAATGATACCAGGAGTTATAGGTCTTAAAATAATATCAGATTTACAAATCTATTATATTTCATTAGCAAAAAAATACGAAACAATATATAATGCTATGTTTGATTGGAACAGTATTATCTCCCTTTTCAAAACGGATATGGTATACAGTTATATTTCTTGACCAACACATAATATCTCTACGTTTGCTATTAAGTAATATGTGCTATCATGATTATATAAATAAAATTTAATTCTGCCAGATACTTTACGACGACATTCAAATAGTTCTTTCATCGCTATCCTACTGAGAAGATACTTACTACCTTTCACGTAAACCTTCGACCTATCTAGGTCTATATTAATTTTTGTATACTGGTATTGGCTTATCGGATTATGCAAATTGTTATATTTTAATGCAAGCTCGTCTCGTAACCTTTCGAGATAACTAAAGTATTTGCTGTCATCTGATTTGACAAGGGAGAATTTGATTCTGTCAAATTTACTAAAACAAATACCTGAAATTTCATCGTTAAATTCAAATGATAATTGCTGGTTATTGACCATTATTTTTTTATTTTGCTATTAACTCCATCTGCTAATGTTAAATTTTCAAACATTATTTCTAATGTTTAGACAAAATTACTTGTATAATGTCCAAGCGCTAGTGTGTTAATTCCGTCACTGCAATATCTTTTATCATCAAAATTACTTAGTCCACGTTTTATGATCGTATCAGTTTCAAGTTTATGATGATTTGTTCTGATAACATTTGTTTTGATAAAACTGATGCTATTGTTTAGCGCTGCTTAAAATCGTCAAAATTCATCATCTTTTTTACATATCCTCGAGGAATACCTTTTGCTTTTTTTGTAAGTTTATTGTCATCTAATATGACATCATACATTTTGCTCTTTAGTCCAACAAATTCCCTAATTGGCATAAACATAAACTCATCTTTCATTTTACCAATAACTTTTTTATTCGAATTATCTTGAAATCCACTACATGTTGGATAATCTGATAAATCGAACAGATTTTTATTATTGTAAATGTCTTCATAAGCATCTTCACATTTTATATTATAAACTAGCGAATCTGTATCAGTAAATAGCAACTTTGAATCTGGCCACTGCTTTTTAATAAAATTATAGTGAAAATCGTACATCAGCCACTTTGATATATCAAGTACAGCTGCACCAACATAAATAGGTTTATTTAACTTTAAATTTGTCTTTCGTCGTTGTATTGCAACAAGATTTTCATTAAATATTTTCATACTAACAAAACCATCATCATTAACTAATTTATTTCTGCGACTTATATCATTGACAGTTTCTATAGAGACTCTCTTGCGAATATTTTCCATCGTCTTACCGAACACCGAGTTGTTCATCAGCTTGAAAAAGTTTTTCTCAAATTCGGTCTTAGCCACAGCACGACGTTTTGTATTTAAGTCAATATAATTTGCCATCCACTTCGACTGATTAAACTTTAGCACGCTGTAGACCTTTCTCAGAATTAGTCCAGCATCTAGTGCTTGTTTTAAATTTTGGTAGTGCATAACATAATTTCTTTTATCTAACAAATTTGGAACTAACTTATTAACAATCTAATTTTTTTATGTCGTCGTTGCTCGTTGTTCAGGCGATAATAGATTATAATTAATCATCATTGACTCTGCGCAAAACGGATAATCATTATGTAGATCATGTAGCGAACTAGGATAATCCAGATCAACTTCAACAAAATATGAAATATCGGAAAAATCGATATTAATTTTTCTAGGTAAATCTTTTTCAGTTTCTTTAAGAAATTGATCTGGAGTTATCCAATGAAATCCACTATGTGGCATTGGCTCTGACATCGCATAACCATACAAATTATTGGCGTCCAGATAAATGATGTAACTCGACGGGAGATTTTTATCATAATTTTTTAAGTACTTGTTAATAGCAGCTGCATATTTCTTTGTTATAACGTTAATTCCGCCTCTGATACCTTTTTCAATAAAGTTAAACATATCGACATCTGTTAAGAGATTTAGTTCTATTTTACTCGTTTTTAGTAGAGCGTCCCAAGATAATCCTGGAGAGGAATAATACCAACAGGGGTCTAATCCATAATTGCTATAGCTTACCCGACGAAAACTCTCAAAAACATCTGCTAGTAATAATACATCTGTTTTCAAATATAGATCATGATAATCACCAAATGTTTAACAACTAAATTTATTCCAAATATCTTGCGCATATTTATATTCGTCATCTGTGATATTTTCGTTTTTGAGTTGCGAGAAAAATTTATCTTTGCTAGGTAGAGAAGTTTCATCAAATCTGCTCCAATCGTCGAGACACTCGTACGGAAATATACCTTTTTTTGTCAGATTGATATAGTTTTCACCGAAGCAACTTCGCAGATTATTAAAACTACTGCAACCTTTAACAAGCTCATCTAATGATGCTGCCATAAATTGCAGACCGTCAATAAAACGTAATTTACCGAGCGTCACCGACATATACTTTTCAAAATTATTTGGAATACATTTTATTACGTTATTTAATTTTAGGTTAGCTTTAATATTTTCATCACCAAAAGCTTCTA